>JADGJK010000075.1:0-69147 GCA_027600645.1 Nowakowskiella sp. JEL0407
CTCAGCAAGGCAGGAACAATGAATGACGAAACAAAGAAAATATTCAACAGAAAATAAAAGAAAAATTAAATCCAAAGAAAAACAAAGGTAAAACAAATACAAAGAAAAACTAGATCTATAAAAATGTTCGAAGTCCAAGAAGTCCAAAATGTCCAAATGTCCATTTCCAACTGCTATTTCACACAAGCGCTGTGTTACACAAGATCTGAGATGAAGAGTCTTCTTTTATATGGAGGTAAATCCTGCTGAATACGTAATCGTGTAATATTTTATTGATTTTCTTATATTGTAGCGTTTATTTTCAAAGACGCAATGTGAATGTTCTTATTTCAAGGTATTTCTTGAAAATTCGATCAAAAACTGCAAAATAAGAAATTTAAGTTACAGCTCTTATTTGAAAAGTAAATTTTATCAACAGTCATAACTTGAATTTTTATTTTGCAGCATTTCTATTATTAGTTATTACACACGCTGTGTTACTCTTGACAAAAGAATCTAGAGAAATTCTGAAACAAGTCAAATTCCCAGCATTGCAAAATATTATGGTAAAATTTTATATTCAAAGGGACTTTTTCCATATATCGGCAGCAAAGGAGCAAGAATCAGCGACATTAAAAAAAGAACATACTGCCTTCTTGGAATGACAACAAAAACCAATACATTGAGCCATTCCTTGGCAGTAGAATTGTAATGCTCAATGTTCCTTGGAAACAATGTCTGGTCTCTAATATTGAGAAGCCCGTGGCATAGTTGTACAAGTACTTGCTTAGTAGTAGCAAATTAGAAATAAATCTACTATTGAACGAAATGCAAGCTTTGTTTGAAAAGAAATCTGAAAAAACATTTGAACTCTCTAAAAAAATCCTCTCTGATAAGAAATTATTATTCCTATTAGGCTCTCAAGATGTATTTACGTTTGCGGAGATGTTATAGTTGGAATAGGTAATTTGAACACTTTGAACTTATAAATTCCCTAGCCATTAGGTTGAGCTTTTGGCTCAGTGGTCAAGTTCCAATTGTTATCGTGGGAATTGCTATCAAAGCTCAATAGATAGACAATATAAAGCATGGCGTCGAATGGATTATAAATGGAAATATTCTTCAAAGGCAATATGTGAGATACATAAGCAATTGATAAATTATGATTTTACAGAGAGACATTGTCACTTCAAACAAACATTAGTAGAGGCTAAACAAGGCGATTTTGTATTTTGGACCCTCCATACTTTGATTTCACAATATCAGATATATTTTATTCGGAGACATTTACGATTGGAGATCGAAAAATATTGATGAAAGAAATAACACACCTAAATAAACTCAGATGTCACATAATTTTCTTTAACAAAGTTAGCGACAACATTAAATAGAATTTGCCCATGTCGTTTAATAAGATTCAACGATTTAATAGAATGGCTTGATGGGAGCATATTCTGAAATTAGGTATGTAAATTATTGAGAATAAAGTAAATAAATATTATAAGTATCAAATTTTGTTCCATCTACACTAGAGGTACAAAGAGTGTTTCTGGCTTGAGTCAGATTATGAAAAGTTAATAAAAAGTGATAAAAATTGACAGAAAAATAGTATTAGTTTATGATCTTTCATAACCAAAAGTACTAGCAATTGCTGCTGGTGGAAATTTTGAGATACATGTTTTTGTGGCGTTAGTGTGTTTTTGTTTGGACACTGTGTTGCAGCAGTTACGGTCAATTTGGTTAGGTCAGGAATTGACCATAAAGCAACATATGCAAAGTCTCTATTTTCAATCTCAACTCGCGGCATTTGCGTGAAATTTAGCTGACAGCCGCAAAAACATTGGATTGAGAGTTGTCAAGAGTTACCAACTTCTATGAAATCTATCTAATACATGCCAAAAGGCTTATGCTATATATTGTGTCAATAGTACTTATCTTGCCATTGTATTATAAACTCTCTTGAAAATTAAGTTTTCCTATAGTTGTTTCATTTATATCCAGTATTAATGCATTAGACATCAACATAAGTCTGTATACTATTACAGCTTTCTCGCCTCAAATAAGGAAAGACTCGTGAGACAAATTTAATAAATGTAGTATAATATCATAAGTGCTCTTCTTTTCCTTCCATAATTTCTACCATCTCTGGACACAGTTTTATTGGTTATTTTGTACTTTGAACATTTTTATAGATCTTGTTTTTTTTTTATGATTGTTTTACTTTTTTATTCCTTGTTATTTCTCTTCTCTACATTCTATTTTGTTTTGTGTTGATTTATTTTGTGTTGAATATTTTCTTTGTTTCATCATTCATTGCTCCTGCATTGCTGAGTTAAACCCTTTTGCGTTTGGACATTCTTTAGGTTGATTTATGTTATTTCATCATTGTGGGCTGAATCGCAGGGTGTCTTTTTTTTGATGGCTGTGGTTGAACTTATAGAATTTGTTTTCATTTGTATTGTAGTGTAGAATGAATGTAGCACATGAGAATCTACTATGTAATTGTATTCTGAAGGTTTGAAAACTTGCAAAAATTCTATTTTGAGTTGAAAATGAACATTTGAATATTTTGGACTTGAACATTTTTATAAACCTTGTTGTCCTTTGTAACTGTTTTGTTTTATTCTTCGTTATTTCTCTTTCAAGTTTTTTTTATTTTTGTGCAGATTTATTTTGATTGAATCTTTTATTTGTTTCATCATAGTTTCTGCCTTGCTGAGATGAACCCTTTTGTGATTAGACATTCTTTATGTTGTTTTATGTTGTTTCATCATTGTATGTCAAACTTATACAGAATTTGTTTTCCCTTTCAAATCATCAAGTCTTCAAAAATTTGTTTATTTTATTCTAATTGTTTAAACTTTTGAAATTGAAGCATCTAAATCATCTCTATCTGATTCCAACTTTTTTCCCAATTCTTAAAAGTATTTCTGGAAGGCTGGTTGAATATTTTGTTGTTGTATTAATGTAGGTTCAAGTTGATTAGATATATTTGGAAACCTATATTTGGAATTTTTGGACTTTGAAAATTTTTTTAAAAATCTTGTTATCCTTTACTTTATTTTGTAATTATACTCCTTTATGTGTTTATTTTTGTTCTTGTGTTGCTTTCTTTTTGCTATTGGACTTTCTCGATGTTTTATAGAATTTCTAATCTTGAAGTCTTTAAGAGATTGTTTGTAACACTTCGAGCATTTTATTGTTTCATTCTAATGCTTAAACATTTGAACTTGATACATCTGAATCATCTCTAATGCTTCTCATATGTTTTTTATCAGAAAAGCATTGAAAAAACATTCCTCTGAGATTTTATACATCCATTCTGTCTGTAGAAGTGTGGATAGTAATAATTGTGAAATTGTAAGCAAAATACGACAAAAAGCAATTGCAAAGTAATTCTTGAGCTAAATTCAGTTAAAGTGCTAATTTTTTTTATTATCATGATTATGCAAAAAGTATCTTTTTTTCTCACAGGCAACCGTCTTTACATGAAAAGAGATGCATCTTTAAAGTACTGGCTTCTTTCAAAGAATATTTCTCTCTTTTTGTCATTTAAATTGTTTTATCTTTTCTATCACAGTTGGAATCAGGTAACTTGAACACTTTGTAGAGAAAAATACTCTAGCTATTAGATTAATCTTTTGGCTTGGTGGTTAAATTTCCGAGTATCACTTATGACAAAAAGACCAACATTGAAAAAAAAAACCAATTTTCTGAAAATTAAGCATTCACTTTTTTTCATTTTTGTTGAGTTTTTTGCAAAAATTTTAAACTTTATGTTCCTTTAAGCTACTGTGAACTCAATTGTCTTTGATTGTGCTTTAAAATTTTCTTGATAGTTTGCTGGGTTTACAAAGTTTTGTGGTTGATATTTGCTTCAACTGTACATGTTTAATGTATGGATGAACAAGTGGTCACATGTTTAATAGTCAGTTTGTCCCCTTAAATGATTGATATGTTTCTCTGTAATGTTTTTTATCTTTATATTTGTGTAGTCATCACAAGATAGCAAATAGACTAATTAAAAATTGAATAAAAAAAATAATAAATATAAAACCAGAACTTTGGAGAAAAAAACGTTGATCTTCAAAACTGGTAAACAGAAAATAAATTTTTTTTTAATACCTATTCAACAGCATAAGAAATGCCTGTGAACATTATAGAATATAGCTGACACAGCCACACAGTGAAGTGCTTGAATGCCATCAGTGAGATGTAAATGTTGCATATGTAAGAAAGTGTACTTGTCTTCAAAATAAATACTGAAAATCATTTTAATAACAACTTCCTGGGCAATAGTTTAACTACCTAAAAAAGAGATGTCTTGCTGGAAAAGGAAGCCGTTACTTATAGACCTGACCAGATATCAATATCCGTCTGCTTCTAGTAAGGGCTCTACTGTCTGTTTGCAAATACATAGCTAGCTTTCTAATTTGCAAACTTTCAGCAAAATCAAAACAAAAATTTTAAAAAAAAAAAAAAAAAGATGATGAACAGAATTATACGGGTGAATTAACATAGCAAAAACCGTGATTCCAGCATGCATCACAGCAAACACCATTGCTCAAAACCCAGATTTAAATGAAAGTTGTACTAGCTCAATCTTCACGGGAATATCTGACAGGATTCTTCAGCATTAATTCTTCTTGTTCTTCAAAGCTCTGTAGTCCTAGACATAGTTTCCAGATATACAATTCTTGAAAATGACTGGCTGCCAAAGTCAAATATCACATCAAGAGACTGCAAATTTTGTGTTTGGAGTTAGAAACTAAAGGTTGGCATTCCTGAAGACCCATATACACAGAGTTTTAAAAGCTAAGGCCTTTTGACAAATGCAATTTTTGCTAGCAGCATGAACTATTTTTTTACTATGACTTTTCCTAGATTACAAGTTGGTGTACATTTACAAGATTTTGATTCCAGTCAGGAATTAATTTACAAAAGCTAGTTAGGAGAATTGATTGTGGGGCTGGAACAAGGACAAAAAAATTATTGCAATCATCTTGATAGACAACTTCAAAGGCCACAATCAGATATGTGAAGTTATCAATGTTTGCAGCAAAGGTAATCATGAAGGTAGCACATTAGGTGTTACTGCTACCCTCAAACCTTATTTCTTTACCGCGAAGAATTCAGCAATTGAAATCTCCCCTCTCCGAGGTTACTTTCCCAAAACCCTTCGAAAACAATTGTCATATATACAGTACTACACCCAAAAGATGCATTGGTTGCAAACTTGGCAGTAATTACAATGCTGCATGCACTTTTGTCTGATTTATAAGCAAGGTTCGCATTGAACCTTTCCAACAGATCAATTTCTTGGTGAATTATTTTAGTTTAGTGAAAAGATCATCATTTGCATTTGTAAACAACATTTATTGATTGAAATAAAAAAATAAAAAACTTGTTGTTCAAAATACTATCTTCCTATATCAAGAGTATCAACACAAACAAACATTTCAACAAAGTATATTACTGGATTTTACCCTTGACAAAATCCCCCCCAAATGTGTAGCTTTATTCAATCTTTTTTCCAACCCATGTTCAACATTGTCTGCAAGATCAACTTCCATGGATGACATGACTTTTGTCTGCAAAGCATCCAGATGCGACTTTAACCAACAGACCTTAGCATTTCCTTGGCCAGACCTAGTTCCTGCTGACGTGGCTAGTTGATCATTTTTGTCGGATTCCGCGTGATTCTTCAATTCGCGCTTTTTGGGTTGTTGGTAGTGTGATTGTGTGAGTAGTTCTCTTCCAGAATCATATTCGCTGTCTAGATTATCAGACTCCTTAACTTGCATTCCGAATTCATTACTGAACTGTTAGTGAGAATTTCCTCGTTGCATTTTCGGTGGCGTTCTGTTGGTGTCTCGCTTCCAAGATCATAATTGTCGTTGGATTCATCTTGTAACACATCCGCGCGACGTCTCTTATGCGTGGGCAAACTTTGGATTTGAAGGAAGAAACTGTATTGGGAACAGGAAGACGAGCTCATAGACACAGAGCTGTGATAAACAAGTATTTTTTCATTTTCTTTGAGCGCGCGCAGATTCTGGTTGACGTGTTTGATTTTGTTTTTGGACGAGCGATCTCGTCTGGTTATTGCGCCGCTGTCAAAAAAAGACAACAAGCTGCGATCGGTATCTCTTCCCTCGTGATACTTCAGCGCACTTTTATGCATTCAAATATTTTTTCATCTGTTTTTGATCTCTTGAATGTCTCATCCCGACTCGGACCCAGTTCATTTCTCTCAATGCATATCATTCTCACTTCTAGTTTGCGAAATCAGGCAGACTTTTTCTATAGTACGACAACTGTTTTTAAAAGCACTTCAACTTTATTTTTTATACGTCTACGAGATTTTCATTCTAACAGCATAGTTGAATTTACAAAAGACTTTTTCAGCATCAGCTGGGGTCATTTTCTGAGCCACATTCTTCTGGACAGCAAAATAGATACGGCGTGGATGTTTGCCAGCTCCCCTGTTCTGAAAATCCGATATAACATTATGGGCGTTCCGAGTTAAAGACTCGGACCAGTGGTATTTTGAGAAAAATTTGACAAAAAAAAATCTTAATCATTGGTTTCAAATTTTTCAAAAATTTATTTCCTTTCAAAAATAAATGGACAAAATAAATGGCTAAAACTTTAAATACTTGGATGCAACTTCGTTCAGTAATACTTGTCTCGTTCTCGATATTTTTGTAGAAAAACTTGGCGCTTTATAACTTGCACGTTCTCCATTAACAACTACAAAATCATTAAGATTAGATATATCTGTTTCAATTAATCCACGGGTAAAAGTAAACAATTTTTACGTTTGTGAAGAAAGAAATCTCTCGAGACAGCATCTGTTGATATTATCGCAGGTTCTGGGATATCTGGAGTAAACGTTGGAACGCCCACTTTTGCCACTACAGTAAATCTAACGAAGAAATTTACTCAAAATTTTCACATGAATTCGCAACTTTTGTCTTACTTAAATCCTTGTCCAGAAGGTTGAACAACCATGGCGACGTGATTTTGATGCGACGTTATTGTTTGTAACTGGAATGGTTTATCGGTATCTTGAAACGCGATTATTACAATATCATTCCCAATGTGTCGTTTCCTTTCCAACTGAAATAATAAAAAATGACAATTTATTTTTTTTTGTCCAGAGTCTGTTAATCTGAAATCACTGACCTGTTGCTTATCCGATTCACTGTATGGCAATAATGTCGAAACGTGAAACATGATTTCATAGCCTTGCCATTTGGTATAAACGGACTTTGTTCCCGTTAAATTTGCTGTGAAGAGCGGCGTTTTAAGATATTTATCATACTAATATATCATTGTATACTTCCAGATACATCTAAACCAGCTCTGTATCCTTTCCATCCCTTGAGCTCAATACTTTCGCCCAAAAAATTCAGGAAATTCCGGAACGCTTGTGAAGTGCTCTCTAAAAAAAGTATTTATAAATTGCTAATCAAAATGAAACATTATTTTCCTAAAATACCATGCGTATTACTCAACGCTTCAATCTCCGTACTCTGCCCATCCTTCAAATAAATAACTCCAAACTTATAACTCCTAATGACCTGTCGTTCTTCCATCGCCAACAACTCGCCCGGCAAATTAACATCTTTAATCAATTTCAAGCATCCGGCGGGAATAGATTTATCTATAAGATTAATTATCGACGAAATCGGCGCACCCAATCCCAAAAGTTTTCGGAAAAACGGAACGGATATGTTTGATTTGGGAATTGATAATCGCTCTGAACCGAGGTTTGATCGTAAGAGGATTTTGTATGTATCGGCGTCTAGGAGTATGCTTATTGCTAGCGGTCCTTTAGGTGACGAATCTGATAGATAGTTTAAATGCGCTGGAAGGAATGATAAAATTAATGAGAAAAATAATTCTAAGAGAAAACATGTATTTAATCAAACGTTACGTTTTCCGATGAAATTTTCTCGATACCATATAATATCCTTCTCGCAATCTTGTAAAAGTGATTCATGAACGCCTGTGATTTTTGCTTCTGGGGATGTTGGGAGTGGTCGAAACTCCGAGTTTCCTACGGTTATAGACATGCGGGAATCAGTATCAGATCGAAAACGGTTGAACTGAGACTTCAATCTATTTGATGCGATTATGTAAGAGATTACTCAATATCAATATCACAGTTTCGGTACAATTGGTTATTTGATTGTGATTGGCTGAGTGAAAAATACAGTTGGAAGAGTGACTCAGATAGTACTCTCGCACTAATAATCGATGATGGCATAAACTTGTGATATATTTAGAAACGTTAGGCAATATGTTGAAAAGCAAAGCAACGCCATGAGGCAGGTGGTTGGAGAGAAATTATTGGTCAAAACGTATTACCTGTCAAAAAATTATTTATAGGGATTTGCTGGAATGTCCTCAAGCGAGACACCCATTCTGGAAGAGCCCAGCGTCGTTGCAAATGCAGACCCAGTGACCTCTTTCTTAACCCTCCTGTTTTCCCACGGTGTTTCCCGTGCTGTATCATCTCATCCTATAATTGCTATTTCGTTTATTGTAATTTCCTTCCTCCCGTATGGTCTATACTCGTATTTAGTACAGGTAACTTGAAATGTGTTTTTAAATGGAATCAATTCAACGTTGTTGGAATTTGAAACAAAATTTCAACTCTTGATTTTTTCTCAGCAATCTCAAACTACATCCCGAAAACCACCATACGGACTAGATATATGCCGAACGAGCATATCCCCCGACGAAGTATCCCGCGCAAAATCAGCCCCCAAATCAAACGCAATTTGGCAGGTTGGAGTTTCCTCCCGAGCCGTCTCAATTGCCGAAGACGGTGTACTGCGATGCATCGAGTTTACCGAATCCGGCAGTATCCCAAAATCAGCGGATATAATTTCAGCGATTTTTTCAGCAATTTTGTCCCCGATTGAGAACAAAATGCAACCTAAACTTCCTTCTCTTCGACCAGCGGTTGTTTCACTCTTGCAAACTCGACAATGCGATGAAGCGGAAGTTGATAAATTAATTAAAGCGTTTGCAGAGTATGACTTGGAAGTTCGCGTTGATAGAGAAGAAGTCTTGGAACCCGAAATGATGGAACTGAAAAGAAAATGGAATTTGGAGTTGTTGGAGAAATCAAAGAATGGGCCAAAGAAGGAGTACGCGCCGCAACCTCCGAGGATTTGTTTTCATTGCAGAAAAGAAATTGGACCTGGAGGGAAGGTTACGCAGTGCAGTGCTTGTAAGGCAGTAATCTTTTGTGGAGCTGATTGTGCTGTATGTACCAAGAGTTCGAAATCTGATGCCCTTATTAATCTCTCTTCCTTAGAAAAAAGACTGGCCTAATCATAAAAACATTTGTAAAATGTGGAAAGCGACAATGCAACGAGTAACTGAAGAGAATCTACATGATTTGCCATTCACCTACTACAACAAAACCAAACAACTTCAATCGTACAACACGGCTTTGTTCTTGAGCAATTCGAACGTTCACAACCGGGGAGTATTCCGACGATTATGTCATTGCTTTGATAATGAACCATTTGGCGAACTTGGTGCACAGTTGGACCAAATCGAGGATCCGAATGCGAGATTCTTAGAGTTGGGAGTCCCGAATGAGATGCATCCTTTAAATAAAGCCGTCCCCAACCCGGAAAAAATTGATTCGTGGAAAAAGTATTACGATGTGAAGGGAATTCCGTTCGACTCACCGATTGCGCTGGCGTTGGAGAGTCCTCTAACGTTATTCCACTTAATCAACAAGTTTTTAATTCCTAAACTTGACGCTCTCAAAGGTCAGTGGCATATGGAGATATTTTTATCTCTCATTTATTCATTTCTGATATCTCATTTGTAGAAAATGAAATTAGAAAATTGACTATACATATGATTGCGTGCACCTATGAAGCCGACATAATTCACTTATACGAGGTGCTTGTTGGTTTGCTGCCAAACACGGAACTCACGATTCACTTGTTTGGGCCAGCGATCTCACAACGCATCGAAGCCTCAGAAACCAAGTACTCGTTTAGCAACGCGGAGATCAAGTCCAAGTTGATCATTACGATCAGACACGGAGGATACACGGAACAGCATTTGATGGGACAGGGAGAAGGATTGAATGGAGTGAAGCCGAATCTGATAGTATGCTTGAACGCACCCATTATTGGGCCGCAATCTCAGATGGTGCCGTGGAAACTGATGGTAGAATGCGATGTGAAGTGTTTGCTGACAACGAACATTGAAGCGAGTGTGATGGTGCTCGAGACGGGGCTGATGCAGAAGACAGGGGGCCGGTTTGCGTATGGCGAGAAGACGAGCGTGAATCCGTTCAGACAGCCCGTCCAAGAGTTTGCGCAGGACCTGAATCTGCCGTCCTGGAGCAATGGCTTTGTGTTTGGGTTCCATTAATAAAGGCACAGTAATTAGTGGCTTGCATGTCTGCGCTCTTGGTTGGGGGGTCCCTGAAGACCAGCGAAGTCGCACAACGAATCAAAGTACGTCTCCCTTCCACTCCCACCCCACTCACTCACTCGCTGTAGGAACTGCATGTGTATCTGTCCACGCTCAAGCAGGACGACGGCGTCGTTGACTCCATCCAGGCCTACAAGGACCAGCTGATGAACCCGCTGCTCCTCGACCACAAGGACAAAAACATTAAATCCCTCACCGCCTGCTGTCTCGCGGACATGCTCAGATTATACGCTCCTGACGCTCCTTACTCGCGCAAAGAACTCGAAACTATTTTCGACTTTTTCATCTCGCAAATCGGAAACCTCGCCAATATAAACAACCCCTTCTTCCAAAACTATTTCTACTTGGTTGAAAATTTGAGCAACGTTAAATCAATTTGTCTAATTTTCGATCTAAATCGGAGTAACGAGTTGATTGAGAATGTATTTAAGAAAGTGTTGGATACGACGAGGTATTACTCTCATACTCTTTATTTTTTACCACATTCCCAAATTTAAGCTCTCACCCTCCCCCAAAAATTCTCTCTCTACAGACCAGAACATTCTAAAAACTTATACATGGCATTCGTGGATATTCTACAGCAAATAGTCGACGAAGCACAGTACATTCCAAAACCAATAATCGACATGTTGATGGAAACCTTTCGCACCAAAAAAACCGCCGCAAACGCAAGTCAGCGACAAATGGTCGTTGATTTATTCAGAGTAATGACCGATAAACTCCAGCGATACGTATCCCAGTATTTCACAGAACTGCTGATTTCTATTTCGGAGAAACCGGATGATGATGATGAGGAAGAAGAGTCTAATCAGTCGAATGAGTTGGAAGTTGCACATAAGATGATTTTGGAAATTTTTAAAGTTTCTCCCGGGATTTTGCTTTCGGTTATCCCGCAGCTGGATGAAGAGTTAAGAACTGAAAAGTTGGAAATTCGAGTTTGTGCGGTTCAAACACTTGGGAAAATGTTCTCACAGAGAGGAAGTCGATTAGCGATGACGTATCCTAGTGTATGGAATAGCTGGCTGGAACGATTAAACGATAAAGTCGTAAACGTTAGAATTCTGGTGGTTGATGCTATCTGTGAGATTTTAAAAACAAATCAAGAACTTGCATCCGCTGTTTGCGCAGTTTTAAAAACAAAGCTTATGGATCCTGATGAAAAAGTGAGATTTGCGATTATGAAAATGATGAGGAATATTGATCTGCAAACCGCGAATTATTGTCCCATCGAGTTTTTGAAAGAGGTTGGCGAACGTGGACGAGATAAAAGGGTGTTGGTGCGGAATGAGGCAATTCGAGCAATTTCAAGATTATTCAATCTCGCATACCCTGAGATGTAACCTTTCCACTCTTTAATTCTCGAAGAAAAAATTCTTACATTATGTTTATAGGATAAAGGGAGAGGAAATTTTTGAATATGGCCAATATTCTTGGATTCCTTCGCTGATCTTTGATCTATTCTACATTGACGATCAGGACTTGAAGTTTGTTTATACTTTTTTTATTCAAAACTTTTGATATTCACTTTTTTTTTTCCAAGATCAACAATCTTCAAAGCCCTGCATGAAGAAATCTTCCCCCCGATAAACGACGATTCAACCAGAACAGATCGTTTACTCTTTGTATACTCGGGTTTCGAAACTGATCGTTTGCGGAAAGCGTTTAAAAGTGTATTTTTCAAACAATCGAAAATTATTGTGATTGTTGAAAGCTTTTTGAATGTGTGCGAGAAATACAACGTAAGCTTTGTCGAATTTAACTTGCGCATGAGAAAATTTTCAATTTTCTTTTAGGGAGGTATTATGGATGATCAGGATGAACTTAAACAGACGAAATTAGTTTTGGAAAAATTTATCACTGCCATTTCAAGTATTTTTTTTTCCTTTCATTTTCTTATCAAGTTGATTTGTATTGGATTTTAGCTCAAATGCCCGATCCTTTGAAAGCAAACGGTTCACTACGAAAATTCGCAGATAACAACGAAAGAAGACTTTACCAGTTATTAAGAGGATGTATGAATGGTGATTCGGATTACAAAACAGTTCTGAAAAATAGGGTAACTTACTTTATAGGCCATCACGGAATCTTAAATTAATCAATATCTCTTTATCTCCCGAGATAGAAAGAAGTCATAAAAAAGTTGGACAGTCAGAAAGATCTGCAAGAACTTATGGCGAATCTACTCGGCCAAACCGCTTACTTGATTTTAAACAAGACGAATATCGCGTTTTTAATTGCACGATCGAGATTAGTGAAGGCGTTGAACGATGACGCCAAGGAAGCTAGTGCGAGTCAATCATTTAGTCAAAGTCTTGGTGCCTCGCAAAGTCTAAATGGAAACTCGGCCGCTGTGGTTTTGAGCGATGAGATGGCGAGAAAGTTGGGTAGTGCTGCTGAATCGGTTATTATGGTACGTAGTAGTGGCTAGATTTTTTTGGTCTGTTTGTGCTGCTGGTTTTACAAACTGCGATTTTTTTTAGGTTGCTGCGGAGTGTTTACCGCAAGTTATGACTGGACATGTCCAAGATTTTAAAGATGTTATCTTTAATGAGACAGATCAAGCACTTGGTATTAAGAGTGAACCCGACCCTTATTATGATCCAATATCTTTTTTTAGTTACGGACACACTTGCCGCATTGTCACAGTTTTGTGGAAAATTCAGTCTATCAGTGCTGGAGGATCGGTAAGAAATTCAGTTGCATGATATCTAAATTTCAATTTTTCAACGTTCCTTTTTTATTCCCAGAGAATCGCGAGATAGATTGGTCTCGTTAGTCTTGGATGGAACTCCGTTACAGGCAGAATACGCGACCTTAATAGTATGTCACCTCGCATACAGTACCGACGCTGCGAATGAGATTGTAGAGGTAATTACATACAACTCCTGATTTTGCCGGTTATTTATTTTCCAAATCGATTCTGCTTTGTATCAGAAAATTGTTGCAACGCTTCAAGACGATCCACCGAATCTGCTGGCACATTTAAAAGCTTTAGCACAGATTGCGAAATATAAGATGGAAGCGTTTGATGTGCGGCATATCGCTATTGTGAATTTTCTTGTTAATCTGATTGTCAGTCCTGTTGAAGTATGTGTATTTTTTTTTTTCGCCAGTGTGCGAATTATATTAATTTATTATTTGTGAAGGATGGAGATCCAACGGTCGAATGGGTTGAGTTTGATGAATTAACGGACTCTGGAAAACTGAAGGTAACATTTAAAATCTACTCTGTTTATTTGATAAATATTTAATTTCCGATTTCAGATATATGCCATTCAAGTTCTTGTGAATCGATTGCTTTCTTTGGACCCCACCGTCGCGCAGAATGAGACAAAGGAAATATCAAAACCGACGTTTAAATTATTGAGAAGGATTCTGGACTCTGAGGGAAGATTGAAAGATTCCGGCTTAAAGTGAGTTGTGCTGCAAGATCAACTCCACCAACGGTTCGAGTATTAACGTTTTTTGGTTTTTACAGTATCCCTGCATTGAATTCGCATTTACGGTTGTGTGCGGGACAATCGCTTTTAAAATTGTGTCGGGGAAATCAAGAGTTGTTAAAGGAAGATAGTTCGAGGTTGCAGTTTTACGAAATGCTGAGTTCCAGTTATCAAGCGAAATTGGCTTTGATGATGCAGGTACTCAAAATAAGCACTACTTTAAAAACATGTAATCACTATATATTTTTTTTTATTTAGGATCCAATTTATCAAGTTCGAAATGCGTTTGCGGAAACGCTTGTACAGTTATTGCAAGCTCGTGAATTACCTGCGCAATTTGTGATGTTTTTGGTATTGGGTGCGCATGAACCAGAGGCCGAATTAAAGAATAAGGTTCCATCCAGTTTTTTTTTTTCACAATATGTGCTTATATCTGATGTTTTGGAATATTTTATTTTCAGGTCAAATCGTTTTTGAAGAAATTGGCGATAACTGGTAGAAAATGTGAGCAATTTGCCAGCGGATGTAATCTTGCTTCATTTTATTAATGTTGTTTACATTTAGCGTCGAAGAGTGGATTAAATATAGAGAAGCATTTCAGTTACCTTCTGCATTTACTTGGACTGCATCCTGACTTTTCTGACACGATGGAAGATCTGCAACTATTCCAAAAGTATTTTAATCGTTTTTGTTTTAGGTACGCTCTTAACATTGTTACCTAGGTATATCGAATTCTTTTTGGAAAGTGTGGGAACCAGCGAGAACGTGTCGTATTTGTATTTCGTGTCGGCTCAATTAAAAGCTTATGTCGATAACAATTCTTCCCCCGAGGTGTGTTTATTTTACATATTGTGCAAGAACATCAAATTGAACTGACGTTCGTAATTAGAATTTATACGTATTGTGTGATTTATCACAAATTCTAATTATGGAGCTTTGTAATCATCATCAATGGGTCTTACAACCTTACCCGGAAGCTATTACTGTAAGCAAATCGATATTCAAGAAACTTGCTGATGACGAAGGGACAAAGAATATTCGACGGAGCTATTTACCTGTCGAATTTGTGAATTCAAAGAATATCGAGGATCAAGTGAAGGTAAACACGAATATCTATGAATTATTATTGGTTCTTAAACGCATTAACTTTGCGATTGTTTTGATTTTAGCTGAAGAAAATTGAAGCATCAGAAACTACAAAGAAACGTGGTAGAGCTGGTACGAGATCACCGTCAGTCAGTCGAGGTCAATCAGAGTCAGAAGAAGAAACGGATAAGAAACCGAAAAAGCGGAAGAGTGGAGGAGTTGGAACGCGAGCTGCGAAATCTAAGAAAGAACGAACGGATGACGAACATGAAAGTGATGATGACGAGGAAGATATGGATAAGAAGCCTTTACCCAAAGTTGAAACTCCGTCGAGAAGGTATTATACTTTATCAGTTTTTTGAGGCTGTGAATTTATATTTGGATTTTACGTAGAACACCGTCGAGGACGGCGAAGTCGAAAATTGTTTTAAAGGAAGTAGATAGTGAGGATGAGATGGACGAAGATAACGATATGCCTGTTTTGAAGCTGTACGTTTTCCACTTTTTTTCTATCGGACAGGTTTAATTCAAATAATTGTTTCTGCAGAAAAGATATTAGCAAACCAGGGAAAAAACCAGTGATTCGAGAATTAAAGAAATCGCCAGTGAAGAAGATACAATCAACAAGGTAATGATGATAATCGCTTGCTATAAGTAGGGATTTTACTTTTGTGATTAGAGGAAGAAAAGGCAAAAAGAAAGAAGAGGATATGGAATCAGAGTAAGATTTTGATTTTATTCGATCCACTCAAATCCTCTTAGAGTAACTGTTTTAGAAAGATGAGAATTGATGAACCACAGGAAGAAGAGAATATTGCGCCATCAGCAACGAGGAAATCAACGAGGGAGAAATCAAAGAAATGAATTGAAATTTGTATCAAATAAATCAAGAGTATTTCCAAATTATATCAATCTCACTTCGTCTTCGACAAAAGAAAGGATTTAAGTCCAACGCCTGATCTGCTTTGACAAGTCTAAGCCTTCGTCAAATTGAGCAAAATGGTTTGTTTGAAATTCTTTAACCTCCATCGTGATATATAATGCCTGATCATTTAATATTTAAATTTTCTCTTTTATAATCAAACCCAGGCCACAAACTCGCGCATTTCAACTAAACCAAACGTTTCCATCTCAAAACAAATTCCCGGGATAAATCTAACTTCAAACGCGACGAGTGGAATCGCACCTGCTGCAGGAGGAACTTCTTACACGCGCACAACAACAAAGCCTAGCAGCAACAACAGCAAAAGACACGCACACGACCTAACTCAAGAACAAAAGCACGAAATTCGTGAAGCGTTTGATTTATTCGACACAACAGGAAGTGGGACGATTGATGTGAAGGAGTTGAAAGTCGCTATGAGAGCGTTGGGATTTGAGCCGAAAAAAGATGAGATTCGGAAAATGATTGCGGATGTTGACAAGGATGGAACTGGGATGATTGATTTTAATGATTTTTTGGAATTGATGACCTCGAAGATGGTTTTTCCTTTCATTTCTTTTAATTACTATAAAAATATTCAACTTTGACAATTTTTTTGCAATGAGAATAGGGTGAACGGGATTCACGGGAGGAAATCTTGAAAGCGTTTAAGCTATTTGATGATGACGAAACGGGAAAGATCTCTTTCAAGAATCTAAAGAGAGTCGCAAAAGAACTAGGAGAAAATTTAACAGATGAAGAGTTGCAAGAAATGATTGACGAAGCTGATCGTGATGGTGATGGAGAGGTCAGTCAGGAAGAATTTTTAAGAGTGATGAAGAAAACTGTATGTATTTTTATTATAAATAGTTTTTCTTTTGAGTAGATTCTAATTTTTCTAAATCCGTTTGATAGAATTTGTATTAAACTGTGTAAAGATTAGATAGATTGGCCGATAGATTATTTAATAAATTTGGGAGATTTTTTAATTAGTCAATGTATTTTACATTTTAAACTCTTACTTTTTGGATGAATGACATATTTGCTGGATGACATCACTCACCTAAATAAATACGTTCCCATCAAATTTACATTTGTCCCACATTTTACTTCATTCATTTTCTCATTCTTATTTTCAAATGACTACCTCAGTATCTCTTCCTTCGAGTAGTGAAATGGCTCAAGCGCTCCAGCAAGTTCGTGAAGAAGGTGGATTGGCAAAGGCAGCAAGACATATGGGACCAAGTGGAAGAAGGGTTAGTGAATCTTTTTTTTTTTTATCACGAGCTTGCATTTATCTGGTTTACAATAATAGTTTGCTGCCAACGTCGAGAAAATGTTAACCGATCTCCAGGTCGCCATCGAAGAAAAAGCTCCGGACTCCGAATTTCAAAAAATTATCGAATACGGTGCCGAAATCGGGTCAAACGCTTCTCCAGAAGGTATTATTTTGCGTGTTCTGCATCTTGTTTGGTTTTGGTTAAAAAATTAACTTTAGGAATCGGCGAATCTCTGGGTGCTGCCGAGGACGCCGCAACTGCCACAGCTCGCCGAGCTGCTCAATTCGCGATGATGTTGGTAAGAATGCCAGAGTTTCGTCAAGACTTGCTCGATCTCGTCCAGTTGTCGCAAGGTACGATTGTTGTTTTCCATAACAACATCTTTTAAACTTCTGCTCTTTCTGATAGAATTCCTTGATTACAATACTTCCGAAGAGTACGATCTCTCCAAAACAGATGTTACCAAACTTCCCGAAAAGATGAAAGAAACGGCTGACGTCGCCTCTTCCACTGCTTCTTCGAATGCCGAAAACTTTACGGACAAACTCGCAAGTGGTCAGTCAATCTCTGAGACTGCCAAATCCGCATTCGACGTCGTTACTTCCTCAATCACCGAAAATGTTCCTGATGTTGTGATGGAAGAAGCCGGAAAGCTGGTTCGTGATACTGCCAAGACCGTCAAAGAGGGCGAAACAGTTGCTGGAGCGGTTCAAAAGGTCGGAGAAGAACGTCTGGAACAACTGCAGGAAGCGTTCAAGAACTTGAAAATTACGGACGAACACAAGAAGAAGCTTCTTTGCAAATTTCAAGAAATTATTGATGTAAATTTCCGCCGTATTTATTCACTTAACCACCTGATTAATTTTAAATCTTTAGCACATTCGTGGCAATCCAGAAATTCAGAGAGCGTTCGGTATCTTGATCAACTCCTTCAACGATTTCCTTCATCATGTTCAATTGGCCGCACAAGTCGCAAAGTACCGTGCGCAGCAAGTTTCGGGGATTGCGCAACAACCTCTTCCCAGCATGGAATCAAAGTATGCCAGCGACGTTGGAAAATCAAAGGCAGAATTAATGCTCACCAACTCGAAAAAACTGGTAAAGTATTATCGTCTCTTAATTCCTGATCTCTATTTAACAATTTCTTTTCGGTAGATCGAAAACTTTGCCGGAGGTCGATCATTAGATCCTTTCCTTGAATCTCTACGATTACTCGTTGAGAAAATCAATGACGACAACGAATTGCGAGGGTATGTTGACAAGCTGGTTGACGTATTGAAATCTCCTATCAAGATCGCGGAAGGAAAAGCTCATGAGAAGTCATCTGTAAGCGGTAAGGATCAAACTGAAGCGGCTGGCAAAGAAAAGAGTCACGGAACGGTTACCGAACGCCCCGAAGAGAAGCACAAAAAGTCCGCCAAGACCGACATATTACCCAAGACCGCCATATCACGAAGCGAAAAGAAGTCGTCGAAAACGGAGAAAAGCGAAACAGAAGTTGTGGAAGAGACAGTTGAAGAGTTGAAAGAAACGAGACCGGACCAGGAGATAATTCAAGTGTTGAATGACTTGCAAGTTTACGTTTCGAACCGCTATCAAGGTACTTGTTTGTTCATTCTCCACCGATATTTTTTCTCAATTTTCTTTTTTTAGATGAAATTCAGAGTGTGCTTTTCGAGGGACAAGGCATTATGAGAGCGATAGCCGAAGATCAGACTCTAAGTTCGCTCTCGCAGGACATTTCGAGTATATCAAGGGATCTCTTTTACGATGAGAAGACGGGAAGGTAATCCCACAGATCACGATTAATTTTATTTTTTTATTCATGGCTTTGTATATAGACCGAGAATCAATGTTGAAATTTGGCCAGATGTCATTCAAATCCTTCCGATTTTAGCCGACAAACTTGCGTATCTCCCGCTCCCGAGAATCGATTCTAACGACGAAGAAGCACACCTCATACTCGATCATATCTTCTTGAAATGTTCTGGAATCTTACCGGACCGTGTGAAAATTTCAGCAGAGGTTATAATGGAAAAATCTGAAACTGAATCGGGTGTGGTAGCTGTCGGAAGGAACAGAGCTCAGGTTTCCCTGTAAGCGAAATATGCTTTACCTACAGTAATCGCACATCAAGTTTTCTTCGTATAGGTCTGGTATTCAAGTTAGTGCGACGGACATTGCGTGGATGTATCGTAAAAAGAGAGGCTTGATTACCTGGGCCGACGTCGGATTGATGGATATGGACATATTCGGTGAAGGTTTGAATATCGATTTGGTTCTTGACGCCACTGTCCCGGTTGTGGAAGCCGAAACCGGGCAATCAAAAAGTACAGTTTCTGTCCGAGTTCTACAATCGAATGTGTCTATTTCTGGATTTAATGTCAAGTTGAAGGAAACAAGACATGAGTAAGTTTATCAGTCATTTGATCGCATGATGCGCGCTAACAAAAAACATGTGAGCAGCCTTGTTTACTCACTTCTTCAACCGTACATCAATCGACAGATCAGAATTCGATTGGAAGAAGACGTGGAGAAATGGTTAAAAAACTTGCAATTTGATATTTAACTTTCCAATTGGATTTGTAACTCTTTTGTATTATATTGTTGAAATGAGCTGTTAATATAATGACCTGATTTTATGACAGTCGCATCGGAAAAGTTTGCAACAAAGGCTCAAAAATAGTCATGGAAAACATCGATCAAATTTCTAAAGAGGGAGAAACTATTCAACCGATAAACCAAACACCAAACGTACGCTCAGCTTCACTACCTATGCTTGCAAATTCCCTCAACTCCACATCCACACTTGAACCCCCTCAACCATCCCCAGGAACAATACGAACGAGAACGATTTCAGCAAATTCAGTACTTTCAGACCCGTTATTATCAACCTCGAAAACATCAGACTCCTTCCCAAACGGGAATTTGCAACAACCTCATTTGAAGAATCCCACAATCACATCAATACAGCAAGACCCATTAACGAAATTTAGAGCACCCTCACAATTCACAAATAGTACTAATGTAAGCGTGGGAGATGAAGTGAGATTAGAGTCTCCCGTCGGCTCCATAAATTCTCCGGAAAATGATTTGAAATTTTCACCACAAAAGCGACGGACGATTAGCAGTATGAGTGGAGTTAGTGTAGAGAGCTCGGGTACGGATTGGCAGTTACAAAATACTGACAATGAAGTATGGATTTCTACATGATGGTTTGAAATGTATATTTATATCTTTTTGCGAAAGGAATCCTGGTCGGTTTCGAATCAACAACTCCTTATCCCTTCTAAAACGAACGGTAAAGCTGAAAAACTTCGAGCCCAAGAATTGTCCGCTTCATCCCCAAACACTAGTCTGTATCGTGAACAAAAGAAATTTTCAAAGCAATTCCCTGAACTCGAAAAAGAAGTTGATTCTCTTCACGGAAGTAAGATCAAATTTACTGATGTGATTCATTACTTTAAGAATTTATTCTTGCTCCTTTACAGTCTATAGTTGCGCATTGGAGCGTGATGTACTTTGGCAAGGGAAAATCTATCAAACCGCTCTTCATTTGGCGTTTTATGGAAAGATTTTTTCCAAAGCGGCCAAGGTCATTATCCATTTCCAAGATGTCTATACGATTGAGAAGAAGTCCACGGCGGGGATGTTTCCTAATGCAATCCGAATCACAACTGCAAACACTAGAGTAACACTTCCACCAAAACGCATTTAAAATGGTTTAATAACCTTTGATTTTATTTTAGTACGTCTTTTCTTCTTTTCTGAAAAGAGATAGCGCATTTCTGGATATGATCGACGCCTGGAAACAAGTGAATCCCACAGCTTTCGAAAATTTCAAACGAGCGATAGATAGAAAGAGCGAATTATACGACGAAGATTTTTTATTATCCTCATCTAATCCGGCGACGATGGGAACCGGAAAAGGTATACTTCGAAAATCCACCGCATCTGCACAGAATTCCCCGAATACTCCGCTAGCAGCTTCTATGCTTGGTGATCAGGTGGTTGTGGATGATTTAGAGGTATCGGCGTACACGGACGATGATTATTCCCCTATGATCAACGTCGATGTTAAAAATCGAAAGTCCACTAATTCCAATTTACAACAAGTAACACCGACGACAAACACGGATAACTCTGAAGCAAACTTACTTCCTAAACAAAATAGTAACCAGCTCGATGCTTTAGATCCTTCATCGAAAGGATTGAATCGATCAAATACGTTCAGTTCCTCTGCAAAAACGTTTTTCAAAAGGATGGTGACACCCACGAATACCAGCGCAGATCTAGACTCTGGATCTCCCTCGACTCCATATCCTAAAGACGAAACGAGCGAGATTCTGTTGAATGTAGATTCCGAGCGGAACATTGTAGCCAGCCCAAGCCCAGAAAATGTAGAAAATTCAACAACTGCAGTTGAAAATGAAGTTCCGACGACACCATCACCATTAGTGCAAAAGGAAACCGGAGGGCCACCACCAAATCGACCAGATGATCCTTCAGATTGTTCATGCAAACCAGAAGAACATCCTGCTGCCCTTGTTTTGGATGAAACGTTCAATATTGATATTAGAGATTTATTTCTGGCGATTTTTGCTGATGGCGGAAGTGGGGCTGTGAGAGGGGCCCACAAGAGACGAGAAACTGAACGTATGTTTACCTTTATGAAAAGCAAAATTCAGCGAACGCTAAAATCTCGAATTTTCATGTTTAGCGATCTTATTTACAAATTGGGAAACTGATAATGATGGACGGTGGGTGACGAGAGAGTTGAATTATGATGTTTGGTTTAAAGCTCCAATGAGTAAGAGAAAATCATGTTTTCTAAATAATTTTGTGTTTAACTTTTATTTCAAGTGGCGAAACAAGCGACACCTTCTATTGAAAAACAGAACGTCATTAAACAAGAAGAGCTGTGAGTATCAAAAGGGAAATTTTTTGCAATCGTCTGATTTTTGTATCAATAATTCATAGATACTATGTTGTGGACGCGATAACGAAAACTCCCAAGGTACCTTATGGAGACTATTTTACTGTGAATAATCGATACTGCTTAACCCACGTGGCACCCGGAAAATCGAGACTCACGATCAGGGCGACTGTTGACTTTATTAAGAAGACTATGATGAAAGGTAGGTGACAATCACTTCGGATGACTGATAGAAAAAGTTTTCATCTTGAAATAAAAGGGACAATTGAGAGTTCTGCTATCGAAGGAATAACATCGTATGGGAGGGAACTGTCGTTTGTTTTGCGAGAGATGGAAGCTAAACCAGACGAGCCGACGTTTGAGAAATTAACGGCGCATGACGCTGCAATGGCTCTTAACGAATCTTCGAATACAGTTGGGCATAATTTGGAGAAATTCGAACCAGACACGAGTGCGCGGATAGAAGTTAAATCGAGTCGGTCGGTTTTGGGTCTGTTTGTTGGAATTATTGTTGCTGTAACAATAGCGATTCCGTGGAAAGTGTTTAAAAGCTTGTTGATGTTAATCCCCGGAATGGGAAAATTATTCGTAAAAGAGACTAGATACCAGACGGTGCTGTCTCCGCGACAAAAGAAGAAGAGTCCCCGAGGAGTTGCTCCAGATGGAAGCGCTGCAACATCAAGGAGGAGGAATTACATAGATCCGATTGACCTGCGGCCCGACGAAGATGGCGATTTTTTGGGGATACCGAAAGGTGTTGTTTTGGGAATTGTAGGAGTTGTCATGTTTACTGTTCTCTTTGGCTTTTGCTTTACCATAATGAATATTCGATGGATGAATAATGTCGAAGATCGACTGCAGTCTGCGTTGACGAAGATTCAGGAACTGCAGAAAGAGGTTGTCCCATCGACTCCAGTATATAAAGGAGAAGAGACAATATCAGGAGATGTACTTTACCAACGCTTCGTGCAAGAATCACAACGACGAATAAAACGAATTCAAAATTCGGCGGGAATACTGGACAAAAAGGTTGAAGGTGTTGAATTACAAATAGGTAGTCTGAAATGGGAAGTTGGTGAGGCGATAATTGATTTGGCGATGGTATTAATCTCCGAAAGGGATATAGAGGAAAAGAAGAAAGTAGAGACAGAGAAATGAAACGACATTTTATTTTGATATGTACATTTTTAATGATGACTTGTTTCAACCTCACGAAAGATTAAATTGCAAACTTAAACCTTCAATATCGGTGTACTGTATTAATATTTGTTGATTTTCGCATGACTTTAAACCCCATTCCCCGAAATCGGATCTTTTACTGTCTCCAACCATGAGCACCCCACCTTTTTCGAGAGGTATTGATACGTTTTATCAGCAAATAATCTGCAAACTGTCAAGTTCGACGGTCTGTTTATTTTGTTTTTAATACTGTACTGCCCGTTAAATTTGTGAAAAAGAACCAAGTATAAAATGCGATCATCTGCCAAGTAGTATTAATAAAACCAAAATAACTTTCAAACGGATGTTCGTGAAAGGGTGCCGTTGGGGCAGTGCAGTGTAACAGTTCATGTCGTTTTCATCATGGACTCGCAATTCCTCATTGACCTGCAACACATTCTGGCCGCAGATACATTGTCTCCCACCGAGAAACTATCTAATATAAATATCCTCGTATCTTACAAAAACTCTCTACACTCTACAATCTCTTCCGCTTCGGAAATTTACAATAAACAGCGTTCCGATATTCTCTCTAGTCTCGATTCTAATAAACTACAGTTACCGACGAATAATCAAATTGCATGTGATAATTTACCTGATTCTCGGTCTCCGTCACGTAGCGGTCCTTTAAAACTTGAGGTAACCAAGAATTTCCAATTTTTTTAAAGAAATTTAAACAGTTCGCTACTACAAGAATTTCCCGAACGATTTATTACTGGTAATAGCCAGACACCTCGACGGCCCCTCCATGTCCCGCTTCGGCGGCGTATGTCGCCGCTTCAACATTCTCCTCTCACACTACGAACAATCACTCTGGCGCGAAAAAGTTCTCCAACGCTGGAAATTCAACGACGTTATATCACAGGACGACATCATCGATAAAATTTCCATTGACGATAACAACAACGATGATAATGATATTGAAACTGATTCGGTCGTTATTCGACGGGAAAGAAGTATGTCGATTGCGAGCATTCGGTTGGGGTACCCGAATTGGAATAGGATTAATGAGGATGAAGTGCCGTGGAAGAGGGTTTATGAGGAGAAGTATAATTTGTATACGGGCCAGTATCAGTTTCATATTGTTACGGATATGGGAGAGTTGGATAATAGGGCGAAGAGGCAGCAGTTGGTGCAGGCACGGAAGGGGAAGTATTCCGGGAAGAAGAGGAAGTATGTTTTGCATTGTGGACAACCGACTACTGCTGGAAGGTACCTAAACTTGTTACGATTTGCTTTTTTGAGTGATGTTTGATTTTCATGTTTTTTGGGATGATTTTAGTGGTTACGCAGTTAGTTTGAGGTTGTGTGGGAGGTGGTTATGTTGGATATCGGGAGATACACTGGCAGTTTGTGAAGTAGATGGTCACATATCTACGAGACTGAAAGGACACACAGCAATGTTGATATGTTTAGCTGTAATTCGCCAATCGTTCTCGCAAGAAAGAAAAAACATTATCAATTAACCTGTTTTAAATTTTCAGGTAAACCATCGAAATCTCTGCGTTACTGGCGGAGAAGATGGAACAATGCGATTATGGAACTTGGACGTGCTGCGATGCGAGAAAATTTTTTATGTAGATATTTTAGATGTTGCTATACACGAGGAAACAATCGTATCGTATAATAATGATAACGTGGTTGCTGTGTGGGATGCCAGGCTGCGTCAACAAGTTCGAGTGATTGATTTGAAGGAAATGCCAGAAGTCGATCAGTTGATGTTGAATAAGGAAGTGAAAATAGCGTTATGGGGCAATACCATCGTTTGTGGTTTTGAGGTATACATTTCTTTGTTTGTTTTTTTTTTATTTTTTATCATGTAACCTGTTTGTAAGAATGTGTATTTCCTTGTTCTATCTCGAAATGGATCCTACATAACTACACTTTCCGAACCTGCACATCATCGACGTGAAGAACTGGATTCTGTACAATATCCGACGGTACTGGCACTATACGATAATATTCTCGTTTCACGCGGTTGCAGGTGTTATGAGATGTGTATTTGGGATGTTCACGAAGGAGTATTATTATATAGATTATCCGAAAGCATCAGTTTCCAAAGATCAGCTGGAGGATACATTAGACCGAATGAAGTTATTACAGATTTCACGATGGATTCTTCGGGTGGATTCTTGATGTGTACTGTAGAAAATGAAAGGTGAGATGAATTTTTTTATTATTTTAGCGCTTACAATTTGGTTTGATATTTAGCACGGAAGTTTATTTGCTTGCGTGGGATTTTAGGACATTGTCAGCGACTCCGAGGAATTTTGAAAAGAGATCTTTGGAGAATATACCCGGAGAAGCCGATTTTGATTACACGAATTTTTGGTTATGTTACGAGGGGGACTCGATACGAACGGAAGATAAACAATAAATACATTAAGTGGGATCAAAAGTATAAAATATGCCAAAAATAAAATATATTAGAAGGGAACGAAGAAGGGTATAAATAAATTGCCGCCAAATCATTGATTTTCTGTCGAAGCTGGATTCGTCTTCTTTTCCAGAATCTCGACGTATGTGGAAGGGAACCACCCAATCTTTCCGGACTGCAAACGTCCCTTCCACCAATCACTTGGTTGACCCATAGGATCGAGTTTTGTTAAAATCGCCACAATATCACCCCTTCGTAATTCCAACTCTGATATATTCTCGGGAACAAAATCATACATTGCTCTGCAAAATTCCAAATCTTTAATATTCTGAATCGATGCAGCTCCGCTATGTTCGGGAGTTACGTTCATCTCTCCGTTTTGTAGTCGTTGTTGCTGCAATCTCTTTATCAGTTTCGATATCAACCAGGGTAAACCGACAGCAAAGAATAAAAATATCCACACGGGTTTCGAAGACTTCCCAGGTGTATTGCTACGTGCAGTAAAATCTTCAAATGCCTTTGCATTCAAATCAGCCGGATTCGCTCTTCTACCCAAAATACTTCTTTCAATAAACTCTTTCCCAGCCTTATAAACCGCAAAAACCGAAAACAGCTGACTCAAATAATTCTTCAAATTCCCAAACTGTTCGGCGACACCGATCATCGCCATAAACGAGGAATGCGTAGCGAAAAACGTGGATTCGAGCATTTGGGCAAACCCGCCAAAGGCTTGTACGACTTGGTCGAGGGTTTGGAATGTTGATTGGGTTGATTGTTCCATTTGCGCGGTGAGTGACATTTCGGGGTTAGGACCAAGGTTGGGTTGTTGTCCGTTATATGAGTGGGTTGAACCGTATGGTCGGTTGTAGGAGTTGTTGTAAGAGTAATTATTGTATCCTCCAAGTCCTCCGTATGTGTTTCCGAAACGGTTGTAAGAGTTGTATCCGCCATAAGTGGATCCAAAGCGGTTGTAGGGGGATGAATAGCTGTTGTATGAGCCGTAGTTTCCGTATGGATTGGAGTAGTTTGAGTATTGTTGATTGTAAAATCCTACGAGGAATGAAAAATTACAAAATGTGAATTTACAGGAAAGGACAAATACCAGGACGGTTTATAGACGATAAAGTCGAGGAAGGATTAGAAGCTAGCGAGGAAGGACGCAGTGGCAAAATCGGAAGAGAAGTTGAAGCAGAAGAAGACTGAGTGAGAGTGGAAGATTGTGGGACAGAAGAGAGGGGACCAGGGAGAGGCTGAGTGGTGGATGTGGGAGTGAAAGACTGCGCGCCATTTCGTTCCCACGGCTTTGGAGGCGACGGCATCACTCAAATGATTCACTTGTCAAATATTACTCTGGGCTGTGTAAATCCCTCGTGCTCAAGTTCTTGCTTTTTATTGTTGTTATTGGTTTTCTAAAATGGGATCTCGTATGAAAGTGCGTTTTTTGGCTCATTACTCTTTCAAAAATCACAGAAGTTTCCAACGTTAATATACAAACAAATTCATTCAAAAAAAATACAGACAAAAAAAAAATTAAAAAAAAAAAGTCCAAATGCAATTTGGCAAAACATCATTGCCATTGTATGATATACTGAGCGAAAAATAAAAAAAATACGTTTGATTCATCAAAATCCATATTTACCCCATCGCACCACTTTCCATCCCGTATATCCAATTCCTTTTGTTTTCCATCCCCATTTCTCAAACAATTCCAGTTGCTCCTTGAACCCTTCATTCGGCGTAACAATAGCCCTTCGTTTCCGTATGAATGCCAACGCCTGTTCATAAGTCTCTTCAAACTTCCTCATCCTCCACGCAATAACCACTGCCGCACTTCGACTAACTCCTTGGGCGCAATGTACCATAACTACTGGTAACGGAGCGGGTGCCGTATCAGAATCGCTATCTTCGTTTATTATACTTCGCTGATCCGCCCGTTCCAGTCGGATCTTTTCTCGTGTTTCCAATACTTTATCAATCAAGTCCAGTAATGAATCGAGTTTTTGTAGTAGGTTGGCTTTAGTGTTATCTGCAAGTGGTACATGAACGTATTCTACAATGTCATCGAAAGGTGTCGGTAATTCCCAGGCCATATTAATTACGTGCGTTACTCCATGTTTAATTAAAAAGTTCTAAATACGGACATATGATTTGAGGTTAATGAGACAATCATGAAAAGTCACAGTTGAATTTACCTTATCAAGTGCGGCAATTTTCGTGCCAATAAATAACCCAGGGACAATTTCTGTAGCGATTGCGACTCGGATCACGGGGCCTGAAGACGTAGACGTGGTGGATTTTATTGATTCAGCGGATGATAGTATTGTTTCTGTTGTCATTTTTTCGTTCTTATCTTCCTGTGTAACAGCGATAATCGAAAAAAATTTGTATTGATGAAAACAAAATTTTTTCAAGTCACAAGGTTGATTAGATTTTATCAAGATCTCATCGCCTTCTTTGTTTTGATCGAAATTTAGTTTCGTTGCGTCAATATTGATGAATGAACATCTTTTCGAGTTTGTTTTTATTTGGTGGTACCAGAACGAACTTTCGGATTGCCATTTGACTATTTTGACTGGGGCGTTTTGGCACGGCTTCAACGTTCCAGTTCTGCAATGCAGTTGACTTTTCTCGTTGGATCATCTCGCTGTTCAACACAGTAGATCATTCTTGAAGAGATTTATTCGCCTCGCTCTCGTCAATTACACGTGTGAGTGAAGAGAGTGAAGGCAAGATTTGCATTTTTAAAACAGCTCATAAAAACACCAGATACAGAAAATCAACATAATAAAAATAATAACTTCCTAATCATTTTAATTGATTACTAAAAGCCCAGGTTGCCCAAACATG
Organism: Nowakowskiella sp. JEL0407; assembly: GCA_027600645.1. Lineage (NCBI taxonomy): Eukaryota > Fungi > Chytridiomycota > Chytridiomycetes > Cladochytriales > Nowakowskiellaceae > Nowakowskiella > Nowakowskiella sp. JEL0407. The sequence goes on from JADGJK010000075.1 coordinate 28,565, forward strand.
CCCAGACCCCAGACTGTGCCGGATGGCACGGTTTTCGGCAGGGAATATTCTTAAAATGCAGTATCCCGTCTACATCGCTGAATTATAGGACAAATTCAATCGTACGCTTCGATTTTGCTTTCAACTCCAGAAGGAACGATCGCGACTGCCGGGATCACGACTTGCTGCGTAGCTGTTTGTAGTCTTGTTCTTCTTCCGAGAAAACCTAAACCACAAGTTTATGATGATCCAGAGGTGAATTGCAATCAAGTTTTTATGGGTGAATCGGAATTTCAATATGTTATTTGTTCAGGACAAAAATACCGTTGTTCTTTATCAAATTCCGCGACCAAGAGTTAAAGGTTACCCGAATTATGTACGTTTCGATATGATTTAAGATTTAAGCGCATCCGCCAATTCATGTTTTGTTTCACATAGTCTGCTCCTTGCGCAAATTGGAAACTTATTTGCGAATGACTGGCGTGAAATTCATCACCAAAACTGCATTGCCATCAACAGGTCCAAAGAAAAAGATCCCTTACATTCGAGTGCATAGCGAAACCGTTCCCGATTCGCAATTGTGTATCTGGCATTTGCAAAAGATTAAACTTCCTGGATACACTGACATTGATGCGAACCTTTCATCAAACCAACGAATCTTGTTGGAAAGTGTTCGATTGCTTATGGAAGAAATTATTTACCGTCAGGTAACATTAAAACCTCTTTCAAAAATTCTCTAAATTTGATTTTTTGCAGACTGCATGGGAAAGATGGGCAAATCCAGCCAACCACTACGGCACAAAATCCTCAATCATGACCGTAATAAAAAATCCCATCATGAAATACATCCTCTTCCATCGTGTTTCCAAACACAACACTGAGGCACTCCACATGCACGGATTCGGTAGATTCTCTCGCGTAGAACAACAAATGTTTTCTAAACGTGCAGTTGACACGATTTCAGAGTTGTTGGGGGATAGCCAGTATATTCTTGGACCGCAGCCGTGTTCTTTGGATGCCACGGTGTATGCACATATGGTTGATGCGATCAAATCTTGTGAGATTTGGCCGGATATGCCGACGGGAGCGTACATTAAAACTAAACGCAACATTATGAATTATGTTGATCGAATGACGAAGCAGTATTACCCGGAATTACTTGAATAAGTTAGTTGTGTATTTGCCTCATTTTATTTTGTTGTTTGGGTTCTGAATAAATGATGATCATTGTTTTGCTGTGCCAAATACTTGTGTTTTCGGGCCTGGCCTTTAGTTTCAATTTGACGAAAGCAAAACTTGTCAAACGAAAAAAAAACCGAACAATTTGCAATGGGTCAAACTCAATCGTACTTGGTAGAATTTATTTCTAACCCTTCAAACCATCCCGCGATCGCCATAACAGCTGCTGCCGCAATAGGCATCTTTGCTTACTCCCGTCGACCAAAAAACAAAAACTTACAATCTGACGCCCAACAGCCGAAGGATGTGGTTGTTCTTCATCAACTCCCCCGCCCACCTTTCAAGGGATACCCCAACTTTGTAAGTTTTTCCAAAAATTCTCGAGTAATTTCAATTAATTCAACTTTTCCAGTCTGCGCCATGTATGAAATTAGAGACTTACCTCCGTATGACGGGCGTGAAATACATCGTAAAAGAAGTCCTACCAAGCACCGGACCAAAAAAGAAAGTTCCTTACATCACACTCAACGGGGAAACAATCGCAGATTCGCAACTTATAATTTGGCATTTACAGAAAATCAAACTTCCCGGGTATACCGACATCGACGCACACTTGACAACAGATGAAAAGATTCTTGTTGATAGTGTTCGGTTGCTTGCTGAAGAAATTCTTTATCGTCATGTAAATTTTCAATTCTTTTCTTAAAATTTTTTGCAAACGTTATCAACCTGTTGTGAAATAGATTGGATGGGAACGCTGGGCAAACCCAAAAAACGCCAAAGCAACTCGCGACTCTATATTCCACGATATCCCCTTCCCTATGCGCTACCTCGTATTCTCCATAGTGCAAAAAAACAACACGAAAGCATCGCAAATGCACGGGTTCGGAAGGTTTACGCATTCAGAGCAATTACAGTTCAGTTTTCGTGCGATTGATCGGTTGTCGGAGCTTTTGGGGGACAAACGATATATGTTGGGAGATAAACCGTGTTCGTTGGATGCGATTGTGTTTGGAGAGTTGATGGATGTTACGAAGGCGCATGAGTATTGGCCGGATATTCCGACGGGAGGGTATTTGAAGACGAAAGAGAATTTGGTGAAATATGTGCAGAGGATGTTTAATGAGTACTTTCCATTGGCAGAATGAACACTTGGCAATAAAAGCACAATATTAATCTGATTCTAATCAGATAGAATGAATTAACAGAGTGCTGCAGTAAAAAAATCTTCCAGAATATGCATGTGTTCCTGGAGATGCGCCTATTGCGCACCACCAGAGGCGGCAACCAAGAATACATTAAAATCGACATCTATTCGTGATTATCATTATCCGACATCACTTCGCCCGCAATACAAGTGGGACGAGAAAAAATTAAACCAGGATTTTTTTCCTCAGCGGTACGCGCGTGTGAAAGGTGCGCACCCTCTGAAAATTTCGCTATTGGCTAGCTGTGTGGTGTGAGGTATTAGTGGATTTACCAGAAAGGTAAATTAAAGTTTTGCCAGTTTTGCAAGAAAAAAAATTGTTTTTGCATATCACAATTTGGTATGAATTTGTTTGGTTCTGCTTTTGGACGTAAGTCGTAGAGCTTTGCACGCAATTTGGTTTACACATTTTTCACTATTCTTCTTGATACAGCATTCGAAGTTTTGAGCAATTTAACTTGGTATTTAAAGCTCAAAGAAGGTCTCAATCCCTTTTTTTAAAAGCTGAGAGGATTCCAGGATTATCGTGTAGTTCTGGCCGGGTGATTGTTGATAAGCATCTTCTGGCGAATGTTTGCAAGACTGACTTCCCAGTAACATCCGTTGATTCGCTTGTGGAATGGCAATTTTCCAAGTTTTCCCAGCAAACAATTCGACGATTCAAAATGACCCTGCATCGCTCACGTACTTGGAATATTATTTCTCGGATTCAAATATGAAATTATTATTGCAATCTACCAAAAATCCCAACATAATTTTTTCGCTTTGTTTCGCATTCACGTTAATTACACTTACATTCCTTATTCGATTCAGTTTTCGGTCGATAAAACAAGTCGAAGAGTTACAGTTTAAAGATGTATGCGTATATTTTGCGAGTGAAGTTGCTCATGTTTTCTTTTCTCGTTTTAATTAGAAAAATGTCGTAACCTTGTATCAATTACCCCGACCGCAAATGAAACGGTTTCCGAATTTTGTGAGTACTAAGATACATATAAATTTCAATAATCTAAAACAATAAACTGAATTTTTTTAGTCGGGCCCTTGCGCGAAATTAGAAACATACTTGCGAATGTCTCGAACTCCGTACACAATGAAAGAAACGTTGCCGATGTCTGGACCATACGGAAAGGTTCCTTATATCAAAGTTAAAGGGAAAACTATCCCGGACTCGCAAATATGTATTTGGAATTTACAAAAAATGAAACTCGCCGGATTTGTAGACATCGACGCACATTTAAGTCATCACGAAAGGATCTTGGTGGAAAGTGTGCGAGTTATGTTGGAGGAATCTGTGTATATTCAGGTTTTTTAACATTTGTTGTTGATCACAATGTTCTATTGAATTTAATGAATTTGAATTTCTTTCTTTTTGTAGCTTGCGTATGAGAGATGGGTCAACCCCAAGAACGCCAACACGACCTTACAAATCTTACTCGGTCACATACCATTCCCTCTCCGTAACTTTATCTTCCTGAAAGCTTCCAAAACCAAAAAGCATGATTTAGAAGCACACGGGTTTGGTCGATACACCAAATCTCAACAACAGTTGTTTTGTCAGAAAGCTATTGACTCCGTCGCGGATATTCTTGGTGATCATCCATATATGCTGGGACAACGGTGTTGTTCGTTGGATGCGATAGTATATGGACATTTAGCGCATGTGTTGTATTCGAGTGATGTTTGGCCTGATGTTCCTGTGTCGGTGTATTTGAGGAGTAAGGAGAATTTGGTGAGGTATATCGAGAGGATGACGGAACAGTATTTTCCAGAGTTGGTGAAGAGTCAAGAAGATTAAGAGTTTCATTATTTCAAGCATGACATAGTTTTCTTCTTTTGAAGCAAGGTCTTCTGGATCAAGCTATATTGTACATTTTCCTTTCCATTAAATAGAATAATTTTTCTTTGTTCCAAAACTTATTTCTGAGCAACATCAAAATTTCAAGCATAGAATATTAGTTGGAAGAAGCAGACAATGTCTTAATGAAAAAGTGAATTTATTCCAAATTTGATTCAAATTGCAATGAAAAAGAAATTCCTGAAGACTCCTCTATCAGCTTGAACTAATTCTAAGTGCATTAGTAAAACGCCAACCTTATTCACCACTGACCCGAAAGCAGCAGAGTTCCATTTTCTCAGTTGCATTAAGATCTTATTATCAGTGAAGCTATATTGAACCAATTGAGAAGTGAATAGGAATAGAGGACGAATATGCTCCTAGTCCACAAAATTTAGATGATAACACCTTTACCGCACCGAAAAGAACAGAATGATTTTTGAAAGTTAACGATCAATGCAGTATTTTCTTGATTGATCAGAAAGAACCCAATTAAGAAATGTGAATAAAAACAAGCGACTTCTTAATTCTATTTTATGAATCTAATTATTCCATTAATAAACTTCTACGTGAAAACTAGTCAAAAAAATTGGTCGCACACAAACTTTTTTGGAAAGAAATTGCAATGTTCAGAATATCAGATATTTCCAGCGAAAAGATTATGGGCCACGCCTATTCAACGATTTCCCCTTTCCTCCAAGATCCCGTGGCAGAATTTACTCGAGTTTTATCCTCTGAAAACCCTTACCCTTTAATTGCGATACTCGTCTCCACTTTGTTACTATCGGTGTACGTATTACGTTATAACTTGGGTCTGGCGAAGAAAGTTAATATCTTTGAAGCGGATGATAGAGAGGTTTTTATAAATTTGAAAAGTATATCTTGGGAAAGTTTGAGTTTAATTTTGAGTTTCAAAATAGTTTCCCGATACAGTTGTACTCTATCAACTTCCAAGACCTCCTACCAAAGGGTACCCCAACTTTGTAAGTAGGACTATAATTAATTATTTCCTAATTTTAACGCTTTCCATTCGAAAAATAGTCTGGTCCGTGTGCGAAATTAGAAACATATTTACGAATGACTGGAGTTCAGTACACGACAAAATTAACCATCCCCAATACAGGACCGTATAAGAAAGTTCCGTATATTAGAGTTAAAGGCGAGACGGTGCCAGATTCTCAACTATGCATTTGGCATTTACAAAAATTACAACTTCCTGGTTATCATGATATTGATGCGCATTTGACCACGAATGAGAAGGCGATTGTTGAAAGTGTTCGTGTGCTTTTAGAAGAGACTATTTATCGCCAGGTACTCCGTTATTCTAAACTATCGTATTGTAAATGTAAATTAACGTAATTTTCGAAGTTTGTTTATGAGCGATGGGCCAACCCAAAAAACGCCAAGGCAACACGACAAATTATGCTAAGCGATCTACCCTTCCCCATGCGCAACATCATATTCTACTTTGCATCTCAACAAAATAAGAACGACTTGATCGCACACGGGTTTGGACGGTATAACAAATCACAGCAATTAATGTTTTGCAGAAAAGCCGTCGACTCTGTTTCCGATTTATTGGGCGAAAAGCAGTACATGTTGGGACGCCGATACTGCTCATTGGACGCGATCGCATATGCGCATTTGGCGCATGTGTTATATGCTGGAGATGAGTGGCCGGATGTACCGCTTTCGTTGTATTTGAAGAGTAAGACGAATTTGGTTAGATATATTGAGAGAATGACTGAAGAGTTTTATCCGGAGTTGGCGATAACTGATCAAAGTAGTTAATAGTAGAACGACTTTTGTTATAAAAAAAAAGAGAGAGAGATGTTTAAATGATGAGTGTGAATGAATAAAAATCCTGAAATTTTTGCTGGAAATACAAATGTATGCCGATGTTTTCCAAAATGAACAGTACTATCTGACGCATGTGCCAGTCGCTTGCTTGCATACAGAGAAATATCTTAATCATACATAAGTTTCAAGTTGCAATCATCATGCCCTCCGTGCCAGCTGTGGCTTCAATGAAAAAATTTTCTGGGCACAAAGTCGGTGATTCAGCGCCAAACATTATCTATAAAAGTCTGTAACTATTTCCCAACGAAACATAAATAAGAATTAAAAACGAGTGAGAATGGTGCAAAATTCTACATCACAGGTAATCTGATTGATCAACTTCCAAGGTTTGATTCAGAATGTTCACATTAGGACAAGGACAAGGTCGAGATCGTTCTTCACCAATTCCCACAGCACAAGTACAAAGGATTTCCAAGCTTCGTAAATAGGCTCCAACCTCTAATATTTCATTATTGTAATCATTTACTCATATCTCCACGAATTTTTTTTTTTGTCTGGATCATGTGCGAAAATGGAAACCTATCTCCGAATGACGGGCACTCCATACACAACCAAAAACGCACTCCCAAGTTCCGGACCACTCAATAAAGTCCCATACTTGGGAATCAACGGGAAACTCGAACCTGATTCGCAGCTTTGTATTTGGAAACTACAAAAGATGGATATTCCGGGATTTAAAGAAATCGACGCGAATTTGACTAAACGTCAGATTGCGATTGCTGAGGGGATTAGAGTCTTGTTGGAGGAAACTGTTAACCGCCATGTGAGAATTTTAAAATCTTAGAAATGAAAAAGAATACTATATAAATATGTAACGTTCTGATTAATTAGGCTGTTTACGATCGTTGGACAGTCCCAAAAAATTCGTCGGCGACAATCCAAGCAATGTTATTCGACGTACCACAATTCCTACAGAGCTACGTCTTCCACAAATCCTCCAAATCAATCACCCGTTTAAACTGGGCGCAAGGATTCGGTCGGTTCTCACGGGACCAGCAGATGGAGATTTCCAAGAGCGCGATTGACGCCGTTGCCGAATTATTGGGAAATCAGAGGTACATGTTTGGCGATACACCGTGTTATTTGGATGCGTGTGTGTATGGACATTTGGCGCATATTGTTTATTCGGAGGAGATTTGGCCGGATGTTCCGATGGCGGGGTATTTGAAGGGGAAGAAGAATTTGGTGGAGTATGTTGAGAGAATTACGGAGGAGTATTTTCCAGAGTTGGTTCGAGTTTGAGTTTTTTTTGTTTGATCATCCAATTTTATTTTTTTGTCATCCTCATTGAATTTTAGTGTTATTATATTGTCTATTTCTTTTAACAAGATTGAATTGAAGTAATAAAATCATCAAGTTAACCAATATCGTTGGGATACTGTGATAAATTTGTGAAACAGCAAAATTTTTTTGGGACAATGTCGGTGATTTGGGCGCTGGTCGCAAAGGTATAAAAATGAAGTTTGAATCCGCTTGCAGACGTTAACAATATATATTCAAATGACAAATCCGCAGGTACCTTTTAATTTTACAAGGTCTCATCGTTTTGATAAAGAAAAACTCTTTCAATCGTTCTAGGAAGTTGAAGTTATTCTTTACCAATTCCCAAAACCAACTCATAAAGGATTCCCAAGCTACGTAAGTTTACATCATCTTCCGAAATTCGAAAATTTATTCTAATCGCGTGATTGACTTTACTCGTTAGTCGGGACCATGTTCAAAATTGGAAACTTACTTGCGAATGACAGGAATCAAATACACATCAAAGACAGCATTTCCAGCGTCCGGTCCACTCAACAAGGTCCCCTATATGAGCATTGACGGTGAACTTGTGCCTGATTCGCAGATTTGTATTTGGAAGTTACAAAAACTTCAGCTTCCGGGATTCAAAAACATTGATGCGAAATTAACCAAGCGCGAGTTTGCGATTGCTGAATCTGTACGAGTCTTGCTAGAGGAAACTGTTTATCGTCAGGTATCACCATTTGTATAAAAGAGTGATTTATTCTGACGCTATATCTATTGCAGCTGGTCTACGAGAGATGGACCAACCCTAAAAACGCAAACGCAACGATCAGCGCAATGCTCCAGAGCGTCCCATACTTGATGCAAAACCTCGTTTTCATGATGGCAGCCCGCAACAACTCAAACCAACTCTACGCCCAAGGATTCGGTCGTTTCTCTCGTGAACAACAAATGCAAATCGGCCAAAGCGCAATCGACTCGGTATCGGAACTTCTGGGAGACCAGAAGTACATGTTTGGAAACGAACCGTGTTATTTGGATGCCTGTGTGTATGGACATTTGGCGCATGTACTTTATTCTGGTGATTTGTGGCCGGATGTACCGATTTCGATTTATTTGAAAGGAAAGAGTAATTTGGTTGAATATATTGAGAGGATTACGGCGTTGTACTTCCCGGAATTGGTTGTAATAAAGGCCTGAAAGTAGTAGAAAGTAATTTCTCACAGTAGTTGAGTTTATTTCAATATACATAATAAGCAGAGAATTATAATACACCAGTTTGTTAGTTTCCATTTTGTCGCATGGCTACAATCTGTTTATTCCACATTTCCGCGTTCTGATGCACCATAAAATTAATCAATCTCCAATACAAATACCCAAAACCACTAGCTTTCCATCCCCAACTTTCAAACAACGCCAGCTGTTCTCTAAACCCATTATTAGGACACACAAATTCTCGTTTACTATGGACAAATTTAAACGCCTGCGTAAAATTCTCCTTTTCTTTACGCATTCTCCATGCTATTACGACCGATGCGCTTCGACTTATACCCATGGCACAGTGAACTAAGATTGCGGGGTGTTTTTCTGATGTAGAGGTTGAACGGGATTCTAAAACTGTGTCGATGAGGTTGATGAGAGTTTCTAGGTTTATTAGAAGACCGGCAGAGTCTATGTCTGGGATTGGGTTCTGGGTGTATTGTATCCGGTCGGGGAATTTACACGGGACCTCGAGCGTCATGTTGATGATGTGGGTAATGTTTGCCTCATGTATGAAATTCTGCGAGGAAATAGAGAGAGTAAAATAATTAAGACACATTTTGCAAAGTTACTGGAGACATACTTCATTGAGAGCATCGAATCTGCTTCCGATAAATAACCCGGGAACGATTTCAGAAGCTTTAAAGTTTGACATTGTGAAAAGGCGGAACCTCGAAGTATCGGAACGCCGAATGATTCAATTAAAAAGAAAGAAATTGAGCTTTTGGGAAACTCGAGCGTTTCTTTCATAAGCACAGTTTGGACAAAGGAACTTCTGTTTGAGAAAGAGGAATTATTTGAGATTTGTATTATTTTTGTCGAGAATCTTGACCGTTTTTTGGTTTAAAGAAAAAGAATAATATAGAACGATTCCTTCAAAAAACCAGACTAAAATTCCGACAGCGTTGTCAAAAGTAGCAGATCGTGGTGCCATTCTAGTTGTGAAAAGCCACCCGCGCAGAAAATGAAGTAAGTTCCCCCCACTCACACCTCTCCCTTGCCCAAAGTATTGCCTCGTGACGGACTGTTGGTCGTTGGATGGATGATTGTCCCTGCAGACCGCGATTATGCGATGAGCTGAAGAACATTTCATGATTCAAATTCTGAATGGAAGCGTTTAGAGTGGAAAAATTACCGACCACGGAGCTCTGCTTTTTTCTCATTATATCCCTTTCTTGTGGTTTTGAACGTATGAATTAATCCTTGTTAAATTAATTAGGACCGAAATTTGCAGTTTTTCCGGATACAGAATTTACCCAGGTCACGGTAAATTGTACGTTCGTCAAGACAACAGAGTTAGTTTCTCGAAAATTTACGACATCAGTCTGAACCACTGCTAATCTATTTTCTTTTTTTTTCTTCATAATCTTTCCCACAATTCACCACTTCGCTCAAATTTTACTCTATAAACTCAGTCCTTCCGATTTATCAACGGAAAAACCGAATCGTTATTCCTGCAAAGAAAGAAACCGGCCAAATTCGACTGGACCGTAGTTTTCCGTCGTCTTCACAAGAAGGGTGTTACCGAAGAAGTCTCAAAGAAAAAGTCCAAAAAGACTGTTAAAGTTCAACGTGCTGTTGTTGGTGCTACCCTCGAGACTATCAAGGCTAAGCGAAACCAGAAACCTGAGGCCCGTGAAGCTCAACGAAAGGAAAAAATTGCTGCTATCAAGGAAAAGAAGAAGGAAGAGCAAGCAAAGAAGGCCGCCGAGAAAGCAAAGGTACCTCGGCGCATGCTTTTATTTTGAATTTTTTCCTAAACCTTTCTTTTCCTATTTTTTTCTGCAGGCCGCTAAAGCTGCACCAAAACAACAGAAAGTCAGCAAACAACAAATGAAAGGAGTTGCCCCTAAAGTTGCCGCCAAATCCCGTTAATTTGTTTATTCTGTCGAATAAAAAAAAATCTTAAATCAACCCTTTCTCTCATTTTTTTTATATATTATTGATTTGTTGTTGTCGTGACGCCTCGGTTGTGAGACGCTATCCAAATCACCATATAAATCATCTTGCCTATTGTGTGCATTCATCCGGTTTCAAAAAGTTAAAAAAATAGTCCACCAACTCTTTTTTGCTGATCTGTTTAAATCCCTGTTGCTCGTAAGCAATTCCCTCCTCAATCGCTAACCAATAGCTGCTGAAATTTAGATAGCATATCTTTCATTTTTGCAACTTTGCGCAAAGATTTAAAACTTTTTTCAGCAATGCAATAAAGATAAAAAAGGAGATCGACAAAAAAACAATTAAACGCTTTATATTTTGTATAAAATTTCTATATTGACTTTATCATCTCGGTGTGATACATATAAGTTTATAACTTGAGCAAAATTAATTTATAATATTCTAAATCACACATTCTATCGGTTTAATCATAAAAAAATCAACATAAAACTTATTATTATTAATGAATAAAAATATTCTAATTTGTGATTTTATGTTGAAAAATGTGTTGATATATTTTGTTAATATGTCCTGTTCTAATTTTTTTTTCTGATGAAAACGTACCATTCCACAACCAAAAATGACCAAAGAAACATAGATCTACATAAAATTCCTTTGAACTCTTTGATAAAAAAAAAACATGGGATCCAACATCAACAGTACCATCAGAAAATTATATCTTTTAAAATTTTAATAAATAAAAGATCTATCAGTCAAATTAATTAACTAATAAATACAGTTTATAAGATTCTGATCACGAATTCCAATATCAGCCTTTATTCCAGAAATGAGCTCCGAAACTTCAGCAATCCACAACGGTGCAAAAGTTGAACTCTTTGGCTTAAAAGCCAATCAATACAACGGAAAATCGGGTATCTGTCACGGAATCTCAGAATCAAGCCCCGGTCGCTACATCATTGAAATCGACGGCAAAAACATTCTCGTGAAAAGAGAAAACCTCAAAATTCTCCCACGAGATTTCGCTTACGCTTACAAATCGCCTGCAAAATTCAAAGTTGCTGAGAATGCGGCTTGGGCGGTCGGACTTGATAAACGAGCTGCGGCGGAATGGTTTATCGATTGTTACAGAATGCGTGTGGACGATGAGTATGCTTTAGCCGGTGAGCTTCGAGGTCTTTACAATATTGACCACAACTCGAAATTCGACATTGCCGGAGACTTTTTGTTGTATTGTCACTTGGCTTTATTGAATAATGTAGTTCCATCCGACTTTGATTGGAAACTTTGTTTGGGAGAATTTGGGCATTTGTTAAAATTCGCTTTTGAGAAATCCGATGCACAGGATAAGTATGGACGTGAGAATTATTTTTCGGCCATGATGGGTGGAAGATCTTTGCGTGCGACGGGGGAAGTGATATATCAGAGTCCTTGTCATTTGGGAGGCTACGACGATCACGACAGTGAGGAGCGTAAGGCATTTCGCAAAGAGAAAAAGCGATTGGAGAATGCAATTAAAAGACTTAATTGGAATAATGGGGATGAAGCGTTGTTTAAGGATGTTGGAGGGTTTGAATTGTGGAAAGGGCTTTTGAGTGTTTTGGGAAATTAAATTTCGATGTGAATTATTGATTTTATCGTGTTAGCAGTAATATACCGCTTTTTACTTCAACTACCAACTATCTCCAAAGTTAAGAATTGATTCGAACTCATACGAAAGACGCCAAAACCAATTCGATGTCATTTGACGTTTCGGGTCCTCGAAACCAAAACAAAACACGCTGCTAAACGAGACAAACAAATAGCTGAAATTCCCTAGACAATTCGACTAAATTAAAGAGTTTTGGGGCCAGTTCGGAAAAAGGATTTGACAGCAACATCATCACCAAGCCACCAGAACTGAAATGGAAATTGATCGCAACGTCGTTGAATTCCTCCACGCACAGAGAGCTTCGGCCCCCGCTGATTTGAAAGAATATTTCTCGAAATTTGAAGATTTATACGACAGAAAGTATACCCCTCCTCATTATTTTTCGTTGAATTGATCTGATTGCTTCCCGCTTTTTGTAAACACAAAATAGGTTGTGGCATCAACTTACAATCTCAATACAAAAATTCGTGCTGTTACCTTCAGCCGCTCCCTATTTAATCCCCTTATACGAAAACTTTATCACAGACTTTGATAAAAAATTAAACCAATTGAGTCTCGTTCAATATGCAACCCGTGCATCCCGTCAATTCAAAGGTAATCATAAAATGCGCAATATTCATATTATCCTAGTTCTAAATTTAGTTTGATATTTTTCGTGTAAAGACCCAGCCGAATCACTCAGTTTCTTGAAAGCACTAGCAACATCGCTTTCGGAAAACCCAGACGCCAAAGACGCTTACGTTCTCGCAACAGTGGAAGTCGCGCATTATAATTTATTGACGGGAAACATTGAACTTTGTAAAAAGGAAATTGACGAATGTGAAAAGATTCTCGATGATTTGCCGGGAACGGATCCTACTATTAACGCTAGTTTTTATCGAGTTGCTGCTAATTATTATAAGGTTTTTTGAATTTGATTTTTTTGGTGGAGGGGTGTTGATGTAAGTCATTTTTGGATAGGCGAAAGCGTTATACCCACAGTATTATCATAACGCGTTACTTTTCTTATCGTCTGTGAATTTGGAGGAACTTGCGGTTGAAGAGAAGATTGAGAGAGCGTTTGATTTGACGTTGAGTGCGTTGTTGGGTGAAGGATTGTACAATTTTGGAGAATTGGTAAACAATTTTTTTTCGTTCAAATTTCGAGTATTTATTTGGTTCTTTCTATGACAGTTAATGCATCAAATTCTCGATTCGCTTACTGGTACGCCTTTCCAGTGGCTCCGTGAATTACTTTTCGTATTCAACAGCGGAAATATGGATTCATTCGAAAAAATATGCAAATCTCCCGATTTCTTAAAACAGGTAAAATTTCTAGACAGTTTTTTTTTTCTTCTTTCAATTTATAAAACATTTATATTTTTTCTAGCCGCTGTTATTCAACTCGATCGCATTTCTGAGACAAAAATTGTGTTTGATGACACTCGTTGAAAGCGTGTTTAAACGAAGCAAAGAAGAACGAGGCAACATTCTGTTTAAAGATATCGCCAGAGAGTGCAGAGTTCAGTTGGATGAAGTTGAGCATTTGGTGATGAAAGCGTTAAGTTTGGGACTTGTACGAGGAAAGATTAACGAAGTTGATAACATCGTCGAGGTATTGTGGCTGTGTTTGGTTCTATGATTTTGTATTCTGGATTAATGTTGTTTGTAAATAGGTTACATGGGTGCAACCACGAGTGTTAGATCGTGCACAGATTCAAACGATAAGTAATAAACTTGCGGAATGGTCTGCGAAGGTGAATGAGAAAGTTAAGGGGTTGGAGATGGAAGAGGGTGCACAAGATTTATTTGTTCAATAAACATTGAATTTTTTTATGTGAAATCCTCAGAGGTTGGTTTGAAATTGGCAGATTTCCCTCATAATTTTTCAGATGACCCACAAATCAATTTGATATTTGTTTTATGATCAGGGTCCCATAGGCTTGTCAATATTTCCAAATCGAGTTGAAAATTGACGCGAAGCTTGCAGAAAAAACACAACTTCACCCCCCTGTCGTTTTCTTCATTTTCTCGTATTATTTCTTTTCTCATTAAGCTTCTAATACGCGCCTAAAACATTTTTTTTTCAATAAGTCCCATAAAATGTTGGCAAATTCTGATCATGATAGAAGTAAGTTTCCTGATGGCTAATTTTACCGGCTTCTTACAATATTCCTTATATTTTTAGCATTAAATGCGCCCCAAATTTCCCTCGACTAACTGAAGATTGCCGTTTTTTCGAAACTGAAATTATTGCCCGAATTCCAACAAGGTTGAGATTCCCAACAACTGGTTTTGCTGTCGATGATTACAAGGTGAGTTGTGTATTATTTTTTTATTTTTTCCTTCTTCTAAATGAAACGTTTATTGATAAGCGGAGGGGTAGGAGGGAGATTGACGGGATCCCTTTTAGTTCAGATGGTAGTTCTGCATCGAGGAGGGTCCTTTATGTGTATTGGAGATGGAAGCTTTAATTTCCCGGATGGGCAATTCTCTATCGAAGAACTAGATCAGTTCGTTTTTCTTTGGATTTGGCGGTGTAATGGTAAACTTGATGGCTCAACCAATGATTTAAGTAAAATTCTCTTTCGTGGTTGCGAGATGTGTCGATTGCGTACGGAAATATCAATTGATTCGCAACTGAAAAGGTGGGGTTTTAATTTTTCATTTTTTTAATACTGACGCAACATTTTACTAAATTTAAAAGATCTTACTGTCCGCTTGTTTGAGGGTTTCTGCCAGATATTGCCTAGTTCGCTTCGTAATTCTGGTTCGAATTCTTAGCAGTGGCCGTATTTCTTTTGATGAAATACTCTCACAATTGAGGTGAGTTGCAATTTTTTTTAAACTCCAGCGAATAATTTAATATTTTGTTAGAAATATCGTTTGATGGTTATGGATGTTGTTTAAGATTGGAAAAGTGAGGTCGCGAGTGGAAAGAAGCTCAAAAGGGAGTCGAAAGTAAGAAATTATAAATTCCATGTTTGCGCTTTATTAATATCATAAATCGTTTTCAGTTGTTTAGTACTCAGAAGGAGATTTGATGGTTGCTTTCTACCAGAGATTGCCTAGTTCAAGTTCGCTTCGTACCTCTGGTTGAGATTCGTGGCCGTGGCCGTTTTCTCTTTAATGAGGATACATTCTTCCAAGTAAGATGTGCATTTTTGATATTGTGGTACTTTTTTAATTTAAAAAGCCAGCAAATGATTCCTATTCTTTGTAAGAAGTCTTGTTTGGTGCTGATCGAGCACGCGCGCATCAATTACATCCAAGATTCTTTATCGTCGAGTTCGCTTCGTAATTCTGGTTGAAATTTTTTGAAGTGGCCGGGTTTTCAAGATTCAGATAAAAATTTAAGTTTTGCTAGATATCTTGTTTAGTGTGGATTTTGAGATTTATTGACTCGTCGATCAGCCCAGTCGGAGTTTTTTTATTTTTGGAGGGTAGTTGATGTTGATACGGGATTGAAAAGGAGTTCTTGTTTGAATCATGCTTGAAAAGTTCCAGAACTCTGGAAATTATTTGCCGGCTTCTCGCTTGAGGATACCTGCCAGTAATCGCCTAGTTTGCTTCGTAATACTGGTGAAGATTCTCAACGGTAGCAGTTTTTTCCAGTCATGATTTTGTGTGTGATATGATTGAATACAATCATGAAAATGGAATGCAATGTCTCGGGGTATTATTCCAGTAATAATATAGGAATATTTGCAAGATCAAAATAGATACCAACAGATCAGCAACGTTTAACAAAGGGACAAAAGGCAGAAATGGCAGAAGACACCGACGACACGGGGAGTCAGATGTTGCAGTGGGCCCAGCAGGAACTCGACGACAAACTGACTCCCAGCAGCCACCCCCCTCACGCCCTCCTGCGCATAAACACCGGTACTCTCCCTCCCTTAGCTCTAATCTCCTACTCATTTGTTTCAGAGCATTCCCAGGTGTCTGATTCCTCGGATATGTCGCTGAAAGACTCCTCCTCGACCCATCCGCAAAAAATCACCTCCCAGCCGTCCTTCACGAATCTCTTTGGTGCATTATCCGCTTCGCTCTCACATTCCTCGCATCGCGACATCCACTACGATAAACCAAAAGTTTCGCTAGACTCCCTCACCCACGCTGAATATACCCAAAACTATGAAATCCACGACTACCTAACAATTCCAAACTCAAACTCCCGCGAAACGACTTTCTCCACATTCAGTTCAGATTTTTCCCATCCCATCCCACAATCTCCCAAAGCCAGATTCGGGTTTCCGAATTTTATGAAGAGGAAAGGTGTTGGTGGTGGTGGACGTTCAGATGCATCGTTAAATACGAATGGGACATATTCTTCGAATGGTACGCCTGGGCGGTTTGCGGTGTCGTCTCGCCCGGGGTCGCCAGAACGAGATTTTAAACATTCGCATGAACGCAGTGATGGCTATTCTTCCGATGGTGAAAGGGAGACGGGGAAATATAAGGTTCGAAGGAGAGTTAGTATTGGCATTGGAGGATTGTTTTCTCGCGGCAATCGATCAAAGAATGCTGAGAAGGATTCGATCAAAAATAGTACGCTATGTGTTTATATTTTTTTTTCTTGTTTATTGATGGGTTATTGTGTCAACAGGTTTCTTGAACGGACTTTCAGCAAACTCTTCAATCAATTTCCTCAATTTCCCTCACGAAATTACAATCGCCCACTCATCATGGAAGATTCCAGACAGCTGGGGAACCGACATGATTTCTGAAACCGAATTCACAGAGCAAGATATCGATAATTTGCCAAAGCTGGAAGATGAAGGGTACTTTGATGAGTATAATTCGAATCTGTATTTCAATGGAACCTTGGGAAACCAAAAGATTCGAAGGAATTTCGAGAGTTTGATAAGGAGAACCGGCGATGATATGGTAAAAATGAATCAAACGGTTTACGAGTTTTATTTTTGGTAAATGAATTTTTTCTAACAGGGATATATTCGGATATACAGACAAGATAATACGTTTTCGACGATTTTATGTCGACAGCGGTCTACAGTTCGAGAAATTTTAACACATATTTCAAAAAAATTTCAACTGCCCCCTTCAGATATTTCACGTTTTAGAATCATTCTGGTGAAGAATGGAATCGGTAACCAGACAATTTTTTTTAAAACTCCTTAATTTCATTCATCAATTCTTTAGAGCGCACGTTAAATTTGGACGATATGCCTGCATTTATTCAACGCCGGATTTTTCTGGAACTGGGGTATACGGAAGAAGATAATTTATTGGTACTGGGACGAGAAGATAATTTTTACTTATTCCGATTTGTTGTCGGAGAAGTTGTTTCTGGAAACGAAACTGTATTTAAATTTTCTTTTCCCTCGTTTTCATTTTATTTTTAATCAACACCTTTCTTTATTTGTACAGTCTCAGAAATTATTATCGAATCCAGATGATGTTATCAGAATTGACCTCTCCCACAAAAACCTGTCTGCAGTCCCTCTCTTTCTTCATCGATGCATAGAGCAAACGCTGTATTTAAATCTTTCACGAAATCCCAACATCAAAGAACTCCCATCTGATCTCGCACAAACGGCATCATCACTGCTACACCTCTCAATGTCGCAAAACGAGCTTCATCTGTTTCCCAAATCATTGCAATTCATCGACACGTTAACGAACCTTGATTTATCATGTAATTATATTCGGTCACTCGAAAATTGCGGATTGCGACATATTCCAAACTTGGTATATCTGAATTTACAAGGAAACCGATTAGACCACATCCCCGGCGAATTTTTGAAAGAATCGCAATTACAAGAATTGGATTTATCGAATAACCGGTTTCGAACAATCCCTCCCGAGTTAATCAAACACTTGCAACAATCGCTAAAGATTCTCAACATCTCGTTTTGTCGGTTAGAAGAAATATCCGAGAATATCGGGTCATTACGAGAGCTTTTAGTTTTAAATTTAGCCGGCAACAAAATCCACGGTGAAATCCCCGACTCATTCCGTGATTTAAGCAATTTAATAGAATTCGACGCCCGCGGGAACTGTTTCGAACAAAGTTCAGTGTTACCGGCACTTTCAATGTGCGCAAACTTGAAAACCGTGTTGCTGGACGGAAATAAATTAACCTGGGGAGCGCGAAAACCCGACGAATTTGATACCGACGGCAAAGAATTCATATCAATGAGCGGATTCAATCTCCTAAAATGTTTATCACTGGTAAACCAAGAAGTGGAAGCGAGGTTAGACACGACGCTGACGTTTTATTTTTCGCACCCGTTGGAGCATTTAACGAAATTAGCGTTAGCGCATTGTGGGATTGAAGTGTTACCGAAAAAGATGCTGTTCAAAACCCCGAAATTAGAAACGTTGTTGTTGGATGGAAACAATTTAAAAGAGTTGCCGTATTTCGTTGAACACGGTGAAGGTTTAGATTCGAGTAAAATCGGACCGTTTCATTTGAGAGTTTTGTCGGTGGCGAATAATAATTTAGAATCTTTACCGGATGATATTGGAGATTTAATGGAATTGGAAGTTTTAGATTTCCATTCGAATCAAGTTCGTGAGATTCCGATTGATATTTGGACGTGTGCGAAATTACATACGATAAATGGAACGTCGAATTTATTGGATAAATTTCAACCGCCTGTTTCGGATATGCGGCCGGAATCTAGGTTGTCGTCGTATAGTGATATGACGGGTGGGTTGGATAGTGATGAGTTTGGGAATACTGCGTTGCCGCCGTTGTCGCGATCGTTGCAGCATTTGTATTTGGCGGATAATAGGTTTACGGAAGCGTTGTATGAGGCTTTACATGTGTTACCCGAAATTCGAGTACTGAATTGTGCGTTTAATGAAATTAGCGATATCACGTCATGGGTGTACACGCATTCAAATTCGGGACAGTATGAGAGTGTTCCGTGGTTTCACAATCTCCGAGAATTACATTTAGCCGGGAATTATTTATCTTCACTACCGGGAGAAATCGAGCAAATGGAGAACTTGAAGTGGTTATTTTTAAACGCAAACCGACTAAACAGCATCCCCGGCGAAATCGCCAAACTGACAAAATTGGTCGGAATCGACGTCGGATCACAATTCGGAAGTCGCGGGGAAGGAACCGGATTACGATACAACATCACCAACTGGCCCTACGACTGGAACTGGAATTGTAACCCGGAACTACAATACCTAAACCTCTCCGGAAACAAACGCCTGGAAATCCGACACCATGCGAGTACGTCAAATACCGTACCGCAAACACCATCCACACCGTTATCACCGAAATTTATTCGGTCGAGTACACCTACACCGCCGCATGTAAGTCCGTATGAAATGACGGATTTTAATGGATTGTCAAAGTTACGACTGTTGGGGTTGATTGATGTTACGTGTTTAGTTGTTCCGCCTGATGAATCTTTAGAACGAAGAGTTCGTAGTACCGGTTCGGAAATACCCATCCCGGGGTTATCAGGAGGAATAATACGCTACGGTGTCGCAGATTTAATAATCCGACCGCCACTGTACCCGAGTTTACCTGAAGTGACGGAAAACACGATAAGTGTGTGGGATTTAGTTATCCCGCGGTTTCGGAATAAAGATAACGAAGCACTGTTTGCTATTTTCGATGGTGGGAAGAGTAAGTATGGACAAATAATGGCGAAACGATTAAGCGAGTGGTTTTCGTGGCATTTTGCGACGCAGTTGACGAAGGTTGAGTTGGAGGAAGGGAAGGTTAATGGTGGGAATCCGGTGAAGAAGAGCGAAAAAATGGTTGCGGTTGCGATTCGGAGGGCGTTTATTGTTGTTAATAAGGAATTGGAGATGCAGATAATTAAAGAGAATTTAAAAAGTGGGAATTCTGGTTCGAGTTTGTGTGGGTGTTCGGCGGTGATTGCGTATTTTGTGGGATCGGATCCGGATGATGAGTTTGAGGAGGACAAGTGTAGTATGTTTGTTTCTAATGTTGGAGATTGTATGGCGGTGTTATCTAAAGCTGGTGGTTTGGCACATGTTTTGTCGCGGAATGATTTGTTGACGTATGGAACGTTGAATCAACAGGGTGTGGTGGAAGTTTCCAAATCTGTTAAAATTAAAGAATCTCCGGGTGATGAAATTACGCAAAAGTATAATATTAATGGACAGTGGGATGAAGTTGAGAGGATTCAACGGGCGGGGGGAACTATATCGTCGGATAATTTATTGGTGAATAGTCGGTGTCAGAATACGCATACGTTTGGATATTTTGATGAAGGGTTTCATCATCCTGTGAATGCGGATCCGTGGATTCAGTGTGTGGAATTAGACGTGACCGAAGATTTTAGCCCGAAACCGGTAATTGATCATAGCTTGTTCTCTCAGTCATCGTCTGCAGAATCTATCGATTTTTCTGGATCTGGGAATACAGCTGACGAGTTTATGGTGTTGGCGACGTCTTCAATCTGGAGATCGTGTGGGAAATCATATGAGAATGCTGCGCAGACGATTGTTGATATTGCACGGGGGGCTATTGTGAATTATTCGAACAATATTGGACAGCAGGCGCAGATTAGTACGCAGGTGCAGAAAGTTCCTAGTAAGTTGGGGTTATTTTCTGGGGTGCAGGGGATTATGAATGTGGTCACCAGTACGAAATCTGGTGGGTGGGGGACGGCGGCAATGAAGGTGAGAGATGTTGCGATGAGTTTTTGTGGGATGGAGTCTGGGTGGGGTAATGGATCAGCAGATGGAGGACATTTGGTTATGGTGTTGGGATTCAAAGAGTTGGTTCGGAAGACGACGTGGTGGAGTAGTAATCGAAGAGGAAGTTCGGAAACCTCTTCGCATCATAGTTCGTTTGAGAAAGGAAAGGAGCGATTGAAAAGAGTTCCTGGCGATACTGAACGACCTGGAGAATACGTATGAATGATTTAATGTTTATTATTAATATTTATTGATTTTTTCTTTTACAGCCGGCTGTTTACAAGGAAATTGAACCACCAACAGGGAAATTAGCACTCGTATTTACCGACATCAAAAGTTCAACGAGATTATGGGAATCACATCCGAATGCAATGCGGCAAGCGATAAAAATCCACAACACGGCGTTACGGCGATTACTACGACAATCGAGCGGATACGAAGTCAAGACTGAGGGTGATGCGTTTATGGTTAGTTTCAAGAACCCGATAAATGCATTGGAATGGTGTTTAACTGTTCAAACCGAGCTGATGAAACTTGATTGGCCGCAAGAGATTCTACAGCTTGCTGATGCTGGAGAAGTGTGGGAGAGCGGAGTGAGTAACGGTGAAAGTGATGAAGATTCTGCTACGTTGACCAATGGAGTTCGTTTGTTCCGTGGGTTGTGTGTGAGAATGGGGATACATTTTGGAACCCCGTTGTGTGAAGCTGATCCTGTAACGACTCGAATGGATTATTTTGGACCAATGGTGAATCGTGCATCGAGGGTGTGTAATTCATCGCAAGGAGGACAAATATTGGCAAGTAGTGATTTTGTGAAGGAAGTGCGGCGACAGGTATATGGGAGTTTAGGATCGCTGGCGGAAATCGATGTTATGAATTTCATCGATGGAGGGAAGGATTTGAGTCAAGAGATTGTGGAGAGCGGTTATACGCATATGGGAGAGCGGTTGGAACCTGTTGGTGGGGAGTATGAGAAGTTGAAGGCATTGGCGCCGTGTGTGTGGTTGATGGGAGAAGTAAAGTTAAAGGGGTTGGAGACACCAGAAACTATTTTTGCTGTAAGTTGCACAATTATTTTTATTGAAGTAATTTTTAACGTTTTTGCCTATTTTTTTAAAGATATACCCAAAAGGATTTCAAGGACGACATGAATTTCTTTCCGAGTTTGAAACTCGATACGTAAAGATCAGCCCAGTATGTATAGTAATGTTTAATTAATGAAATTAATCTCAAAAAATTGATTTTCATCAGCCAAAAATCGAAACGGATAAAGACGTATCATTCCAGCAAAACGACGAAATACTGCCACTAATTCAAATAGATCTACCGAATACCAGCGTTTTAATCATTCTAGCAGAGCGACTAAAAGAAATCGCTGTGCGATTGGAAACTTTATTACAGCAAATAATTCCGGCATCACTTATCAAGCAGAGTTGCGAAAATTCGATTCCGAATCTGGATGAGAATTCAACGTATCAGGAGATAATAGTTTCTCTGGGTGCAATGGTATCAGAAATCGAGGTGAGTGACGAAGTGATGCAGATACTTTTTTCAAATTCGGATTAATTTCTTATATTTTTTGCAGAAATCGATATCATTGTTGCATTTGACAAACTATTCAGGATTTGTATCTACACTACATTCAGTCAGTTCCGAGACACCAACAGACATTTTTTATTTCATTCATGCATTAGAGACATTTGCGAGACAGTTTAGTATTAATTAGTTGTTACTTTTATTTTGAATCTTTTTTCTTTTCTCTTCTTACAGTTTTTTCCTTTTATTTTGTTTTGTTTTTTTGTTCTATTGATACTTGTAGTTTATAACCCACACACGATATTAAAATTAATAATAACAGTAAACGTAAAATTTCGAAAATATTGAGATGGTGCAGTACGGGTAGTTTGCACATTTCTAATCACTGCAGCGCAATTGAAGCCAAGGTTTGAAACTAGTATGTATTCCTTAATCAATATTGATTTGTTGAAATAAAATTTATTGCTCTCAAAGTTAAATCAATTTGCACAAATGCCCACTCATCCAAGTAGGATGTGATCGTCAGTACTATATAATCCAAAATTACTGAGACAAAGAAAATTTCGTCACACATCAAACTCGCATTCTGACTGGAGCATTGGACAAGAATTTTTTTTACCAAAAGTGATACCAAATCCAAAATCCAACCAAGTGTCACAAACGAAAAGTTGCATTTGTTTTGCAGGTAAGAATATTATGAATGATTGTATTATGTGTTTCTTTTTCTCTTTCTACTGTTTTCGACAACTTCTTTTGGCTTTTTAGAATCGATTTCCAACCAGAAATTCTGCAATTCTTCACTAATTTCGGGAATTTGTGCTCCTTCTCTCTCCACTGGTTTCGCCTGCCCTGTCCGTATGTCTTGAACACGTTGCGCGTAATTTTTGCTAATCTCTTTGATCTTCTCAATGAAAGCAGGGAGCGATGGATGTGCCTATGCAAAAGATTCGTTCAATTTGCCATTGAATGACTCGAGGGGATTGTTGGTACGGTTTGCAATCTATTCCTTCTGTTCAATCTGCTTACTTATATTCCATTCGTGAATTTTGTAGGACTGGAGCCACGTTTTTTGGAAGTAATTCCAAAATTTATCCCATTGTTCCCCAACACCTTCCCTCGGTATCTTTTCCTTCAAATACGCAATCGTATCCTTCACGCGACGCTCAGGAACAATCGTAAGTATGTCGATATTTCCGGGGGTCATTGCTGTTGAAATTTGATTTTCAGGAATGTTTAATTCAACGAGTTTTCGCCGAATCGCCTGTTTGAAGTGGAAGAGGCAGCCGATTACAGTTACGTCGGGTAGTGAACGATGAATCGCGTTAATCTCTGCTCTCTCAAAGTCACAGGAAATTGATTTTGGGCGAAATTGTTGATGGATAAATTCATTGCTCAACATGCACTGAAGGGTATAGTAATTCGTTCTTTCTGTCTTAGAATCGACCAACACAAAGAAGACGGGTATGTATAGGCCAGAAGCGTTATCTAAAATCATAAAAATAATGCATTGTGTGAAGGGCTTCGGGGTGCACTTGAAGGTCGCATCATAGAAACAATCCAATCCAGTGTAATTGCACAAACGAATTAACTCTGGATGACCGAACCCCAGAATCTCGTGAAATTTGCCCCCATCTCCAGTCGATGCAGTGGTTTTGCGGAAAGTGAAACAAAACTGCAGGAATGGACGAGGATCGTTGGTGCCAAGGTTCGCAAGAGAGGGTTCGCGAATCGCCTTCATGTAATCGCCGCCAGTGATTTTGCCTCGTGTGTTGTTTATTAAATTAATAAACTTTTCCCGACTAATTTGATTAACCAGTGCATCACCATATCGCGCAGTCAAATCTAAGTGGTATTTATCGTAGATATTGGATGCAGATTCGTGCATTTGCCGTAGCTTGTTGTATTGCGAAATCCCGCATTTCAATACAGACATCAATCACCAATTCGGAATTTTCTGAACTTCTTTTTTCCTGGCAAGTGTGTTCACCCGACAGCGTGTAAAGATATCCGTGAGGCTTTAAATTCTTGTCAAGCATGCTTTTTAAGTTTAATTTTCTGTTACATTTGAGTTTGGGTAATCACGGCAACAATAATATACTGTGGGGCTGCTGTTGGTGCCACCACTGATATATGAGTAAGTAAATCCTTTATATGTTATATTCGGGTGTTTTGGGGATTTCAATGGAGGGTTGCTCATAAGAAATTTTCGTGGGAGAATTACTTGGAATGTGTTTGTGACACTTGGTTGGATTTTGGATTTGGTATCACTTTTGGTAAAAAAAATTCTTGTCCAGAGCATTGGATAAGTGCCAGAAAGAATGAAATTGCCAACTTTAAGTGCTTTGTGCCCGGTCAACGTGATTCAAAAATCTCCCGCAAAAACTGAGATTAATATTGCGCGTCGTTGTTGATAGGCTGATTTCCGTATGCAATGAGTCTTCCTGATGAGTGCCTGCTGCACGCAGCTTGGAAAATTTGACTTATTGGTCAGCATTTCCCGTACCTGCATCCCTCCCAAATAAATCCTATATTCTACCTTCCTCTGTTTGTAAAGCTGCCATAGTAAAGGTCTCAAGCCCTTGAGGAAACGCTGAGAGCAAACAGTTGGATTTTTTTAAATTCATTGATCTTTTATCATTTTAATTCACCAATTGATTTGATCCGAATTGTTCGATTTAAGATCCTCATAATGACAAATAAAAGCAGAAAAAATATTATCACCGAAATAAATTTCGAGCTAGGTAAATTTCTTCATCACATTGATTTCATGTGTGTGTGTTTTTTTTCGCTTCTTATCTGATCCCCCACTATATAATAGGCTTAGTACCTAAGATTTACATAATAAGCGAAAAAATAATTTATTTCCAACGAATGACGTCAATTTGTGGTGTAAAGCTTCACACCAACCCAATTTACAAGAACAAAAAATAACGATACAGGAAGAATTAGGGGGATATGGTTTGCATAATGTTCATCGCTATTGATAAAATTCAGCAGCTGTTTGGAAAAAAGAATTTCTATCAATCATTCTCGCACGGCAAACTCAAGGCAACCAATGAACGTACAGCGAAGCCGGAAGGATATGGAAAGAGATATTTGAATAACAGTAGATATAAGTTTCCGCAAAAGAAAACAAACGTAAACAGGGCTAGCAAGTATCCATTCCGCACAGTTGGATCCATCGGTACTACCTCCACAGCCTCTACATCCATCTTTTATTGCAATGTCTAATTTGTGGATTCCCCCAAGGAAATATAATCCAAATACAAACAATAACCAGCGACCTCCATCTCAGTATACCCCCTCAGACAATCCGCCGACCTCGGACTCCTCCAGCAACCCTTCCAGTCCGGTAACAGCAACCAATCCCCAGTTCTTCCGTCCCCAAGCGCCTGATACACAGTTGCTTAACGATCCTCGTCTAGCAAAACACTACGCTAAAGCTTCGCAACTCTACTCGCAAACTTTCCCGTCAGAAGCAAGTCTGGTTCAGCAACAACAACCATCTCCGAATCCATCGTATTCCAAACCTGATTTCCCACCATCACAGCAACAACAGGTACCCCAAAAACAAATTTATATTCCACAGCGATCATTCAATGCCATACAATCCCCCCAACAGCCCACTCTTCAACCACCCCAATTATACGGGTCCTCAACACACCCGAGCTTCCAGAAAACTCCGCAGCTAACCAATATTAATCTTCCGCAACGAGCAACAGTAAACTTACCACCACGAACAAACACAATAAATAATCAGCAAACTAGGAAATTGAATGCACCAAACTTAGGAGGTGCGCCGGCTGCTGCGATGGCGATGAATTCTTTAGCTTTACCGATACGTGGTGTACCCACACCCAGAAGTTTAGTTGCGAAACCATTTGAACCGGCTAATGTGTCGTTACCTTTGAATGACGGAAAGTCGCGGTCAATTCAAAATAATGGTGGTAATAAAACTAGTTTTTTGTTCTTAGCGGTATTTTTTATATTTATTATTTGGTATTTAAAGGTTTGACGCAAGAGAATAATAGTGAACCGAAAAGACATACGGTTAATCCCAGTGCACTGCATAACTTGGACGATTTACTTGAACAAGGAAAAGATCAAATGTCCAAGCATTCATACGAGGACGCATTCACTACATGGAAGCTCGCAGCGGAAATGGCAGTCTCCGAATGTGACTTGCTCCGTGAAGCTAAAGCACACGCAAACATGTCCGCTGCCGCCCGAACACTTGGAAAATACGACGACGCCTTGCAACATGCTCAATGGTCTTGGAAATTATCCTGCATATTCGTAGAGGAAACTCAAAAAGTCAGTGCGTTGCCTTGGGTGGATTTGGTAAAGCACTATGTGGAAACTGATTCCCACGAAGACTTTGTGTTTAGTTCAAACAATCCCATGTTTAATTTGAAACGCTTTTCGTTGAGTTCTGGTGGTGCTGATTTTATCGACATTTCTAATCACGGATCGGATGCGCAAGGGCCGGCGATTGTCGTATGGTTTATGATGTTGGCAACTACCTTCGGAAACGCATATTTTGCATTGGGACAAATGGATTCTTCGATTTACTGGCACGACATGTGTTTGAAACTTGCCGACGCCGTGTTTGAAGAATTTTCCATGCCAGTTGAAAACGTGGGAATATTCAATGCGAATACGCCAAAACTGAAGATGTCCTACGTTCACAAGTCAACCCTATTAGCGCAAATACGATCGTTCACGCATATTGGATTGTGTCATCAGCAGTTGGGACGGGAAGAAGACGCGTATAATTTCCATTTAAGAGCGAATGAGTATTTGAAGTATTATCTATATCATAATCCGAATTTACCGCGACCCGCGAATTCTCCGTCTCCGCCACCACCGACTACACCCAAAGAAGAAGTTGCACCTGTGAAGAGGACCTTGCCGACTGCTGCGAACCCGCCTGCGTTGAATTTGAAGACCGCGCCGTCGACTTATATACCTGAATCACCAGCCAAATATCAAGCAGTGATAATTGCGAATGTTGGGAATTCATATTACGCCAAGGGGTTATTGCCAGTTGCGATGGACCGACATTTACAGGCTGCCGGTATGTTTCGAGAGTTGGAGGACCCAGTTGGACATGCGAGGGAGAGTGCGAATATTGGTGCATTATGGGTGGATGTAGGCAGAATCATAACGAATTTAGAGTGGTTGAAGAGATGTGAAAAGTTGAGTGAGGTATTGTCGTATGAAGCTGATGCCACGATAAAGAAATACTGGGGAGTCGGAAAGACCCAAGGATTATTCGTGGACGATTCTATCGGAGTAGCACCGGGGATGAAATTTTTGGAGGGAGGAGCAACGAGGTTGTATGATCAATTGGAGGTATTAAAAAAATACGGGGATTGGACTAGCATGTCGATAACTTGGTTAAACCTCGGTATTTAAAATGCTCTCCGAGTTTTTATTTTTATGGTCGTTAATTTTTACATTTTTCGCAGCCGCGGGATATTGTCTTATGAATCAACCTCATTGGGCACTACACAACATCTCTCGACTCTTACCGGGAATCTCAAAGAGTGGCAGTAAAAACTTTTCATCTAAACCGACATTAAAATCAGCGTCCACCACCAACTTGACCCTAATTAGCAAACAACCACAACAATCACATAACTTTGACGGAATACCACCAATGTTACTCCCGATTATGTATTACTTGATAATACAAGGCATGATTCTTCTGGAACGATACAACGAAGCCGCCAAGGCGAAAGACGATACTCGCAGTGAATCTGGAGCCGGAACGGAAATTAGTGGAAACAGTCGCACTAGTCGAGGCAGCGACAGAAGCGGGTCGATTCCAGCGGCCGTAGCGGATCACAGAATCGCGAATGAGTTGATAAAATACATCCAAAGTTTAATTCAGAGCCGGTTAAGCGAGACCGAGTTACGGGGAGTCAAGTTTGTGCAGATTGATTTAACGGATATTCAGGATCAAGATGTGGGTATTATGATTGATCAGTTGATTGCCTGGACGAGAGTTATTTCGAGGAAGAATATAGAGATTGCGAATGGAGCTGCGAGTTCGATGTTGATTCCAAATTTAGAGGTGAATTATGGCGTACGTGGGGATACGAAGAATTTTGGAGGATGGAGTGCTTTGAGTGATATGAATAAGCAACAGTGGGTGCTGTCTCAGGATACAATGGCGAAGGTTATGTGGTTGAAAGGCGGGATTTTGTTGGATGAGAGTCTGGGCTCAGAGATTATGGATTATGCTAAATCTTATTGTTTGAGTGCGACAGAGTCTTTGGCGAAAGCCGCGTTGGAAGTTGTGAAGGCTGGAGGCGGAGAAGTTTATGAGGAGAATAAAGATGCGTTGACGGAGTTGGTTGAGATTGCTGTAACCGATTCGAAATTG
The DNA here is from genome assembly GCA_027600645.1 of Nowakowskiella sp. JEL0407. Taxonomy (NCBI): domain Eukaryota; kingdom Fungi; phylum Chytridiomycota; class Chytridiomycetes; order Cladochytriales; family Nowakowskiellaceae; genus Nowakowskiella; species Nowakowskiella sp. JEL0407. The sequence continues at coordinate 57,240 of JADGJK010000075.1, forward strand.
GGTTTAAGACAAGGGTGGGAGTCCCGGTTGTTAAGTGGGAACGTTTCTGCTGCGGCTACTTTTGCATTGGTTGCCGATGTGTTAGCATACACTATCGTGTACGGATCGAATAATCCAGAAATCCGAAGGATGATAATTGATCGGATGGGTGTTATGAATTTCTGCAGCGACAAGTCCGTACCTGGATTTGATTTGGGATCAAAGAACTACGAGTTTGTTGTTCAGAGTGCGAACGAGGCGAGGCGGGAAGTATTGAAAGCGGCACGATTGTTATGTGGAGGAACAATTGGGTGTTGTGATTTATGTGTTGATGAGGCGGTTTCTGCTGTTGATGAACATGGCGAAGCTGTGGTTAGGTTCATGGGACCCAGTGAGAAGCCCGAAGATGGAGAAGAGGGTGGAGTTAGGAAACCGACGTATCCATGCAAGCATTTCCAATGGTCGACTTTTAAATTGCGTTGAAATTATATTTTTTTTTTGGAAAATGGTCATATTTCTTTTTTTTTTTTTGCTATTTTGTTATTGCGTTTGTATTTTTGGTAAATTATCCATTTCAATTTAATATTTCTTGTATTATTGGAAAGCGATGGGATAATAGTAATATAATTTGTTTTGTCAATACTTTTTGATAGACTTCCAAAAAATTCTATTGTGGACCACAACGATATCATCAATTTAATAAAGAAAAATTAAAAAATTGAAAAAAGGTTTAAGCTGCGTTTTTATCTCACAATTGATATAATTTAAATATCATAATTTCCAAAGAAAGCATCAGGAGATATTTTTTTATTAATTCTTGATGACCATTATTTAAATTTACTTCCTGCGAATCTCTTTAAACAAACGCAGCGAATATGACGGTGGTTTAAAAGAAATTTTGGGGGTATGGGAAAGTTCTATTGATTTACAAAAGCTAAAAGATATTTTGCTGCAAGGAAGATATTTCACACCAATATTTATTTCAGCGATTCTGCTTAGAAAATAATTCAAACAACTTCAGCAATGGATTAACCAATATTGAATGCGGCGGATGCAAAATTGATACATGGAACTTTTGTATTTTTATTCCCCAGAAAATAAGTAAAATATAGTACATAAACAAAAGGAAGGCTAAAATAAACCTCTTATTGATGTGAAAAGTAAAACAAGAGAAATAAAATAAAAATAACGTTAAGTCCTTCTTTTCACATTCCATCAGGCTTTTTTGCACTGAGCCCAACCTTGGCCATTTCTGAATCCGATACCGTCTGCGTCTTTGATGTCAACCATTTTGAAACTCTCTCATATACCTATAGATTTATAGTTTTCAATTAATATCCATAAACAGGGGGACACATAATATTTTCTTACCATAAACGTAACAGCTTGTCCAGGGGCGACACGAAGAATTCTCGGAGTCAAACCTTTGTAGAATGCCAAGTATCCTTCATTCACAGCGATTTGTCGAGTTACATTTACAAATCGAACCCATCCTTTCTCTGTAGACGGATTCTTTTGGATACGGGTTTTAATGGTATCTATTGGAGCGTTGAATAGCGGTCCGCATGCACCCTAAGGATTAATAGTCAATATTTTCGGATTGGTTTGAGAATTAGTTGTGCTTACTGATATGAATCCCATTGCAAGATGTTGGTAAGCTGGAAGTGTGTCGCCAATGTTTGGTTGTAATTCATGGAGTTTCTTTTTCAGATATAGATAAACCGTAAAGTTTGCAGCTTGATTCGTTGCTGATAAAATTAAGAATAAAATCAACCACGAAAATCTTACACGCAAGCAATGCTTTTCACCTTGTCTCAGAGCAGTTAATCCAACACCTTTATACAACGAGGCAATCCCTTCTTCTCGAACCATAACATACGCACAATGAGCAGCATTACGATACTTTGGTATATCCAACGGATCAGTCATAGAATGACGTTGCGCTTGAAGTCGAATCTTAATCACATCCATCGGGGTTACCACCAACACAGATTCAGTTACTCCAGCACCCAAACCGGCAATAAAGATTCCACCACTGCTTAATTTTCCAGTTTTCTTGTCGGTCAACCATTCTTTGTATAGTTCAACTGAGCTGAAGCGAATCGCCATCTTTGGAACAATTCCAGTGATCACTGCACCGAGTCCTTTGTAGAGAGAAAGAAAGCCTTCTTTTTGAACAATTTGAACACCGACACTGATGAAGTTTGTACTTTTGGGCTTTTTGTTGGGAACAGTTAATATACGCTCAAATTTCCAAATTCCCTAAACAATGTTTCTCTACCTTAACAGCTTGAGCGGCAGCTTGATTAACAGGTCCAGCAACAGACGCGTTCAGTTTCATGTTGGCCATACGTTCACCTCGTAATTGTAATCTAACTTTAATTGTGTCGAGTGGGTGACATGCAAGAGCTTCACTCCAACCGGCAATTCCACCAGCGACGAGGTCGATAGCAAGGTTACGTTTTGGTTTTTTTAACGTTGTTGTGGACATTGTGCGTGAAGAATTGTTCCGAATTTGTTCGTCGGTGAGAACTGAGTATCTGGGTGCGGTAGAAATTGAATAATAAATAGAAAGGACGAATTATGCAACGAGTAATGGGCGGAAGAAAATTAAATAAGGGAAGAAGAAGATTATGTAATGGGAGTTTTGTTCAATTTGTAAACCAATCACCCAAAACAAGCCACGAGGAATGCATGTGATTTTCATTTTTTGTTTTTAGCCGTTCATCCTTTTCTTTAAATCACCAATAAACTTATCAAACTGATTATCATCATAACTACTCCTAATCCTACTCCAATAGTCTTTGTTCGTGACATTCCACTACCGTTCCCACTTCCACCCGTTGTTTTTGGAGCTGAGGTTGTAGATGATTGTGATCCACCTGGTGTTGCGGATGCAGATTGAAATTGATCTCCTGGGGTTGGAGGAGTGAAAGTTCGAGCACCCTTTGTTGTTAATCCAGACAATCCGCCTTTGGTTAACCAGGTAGTTGTTCCTGACGGATCACCTCCAACTCGAACCCACTTTGCAATTGATGGTACTCCGTTATCGAGAACGAAGAGCATATACCATCCTTTAAAAAAAAGGATTGTTGCATTAATGTTTGATATTGAAAACTTGCAAAGCACATACCAGGTGGACAGACGTTAGCGTTTGGTGGAGTTGTTAAAGTTAAAACGTATTCATTAGCAGCGGTTTTTACCGAAGTGAACGCAATGACAACTTGTCGTTGATTCATGTGAGTGGAACTACAAAACAATATTAAATCTGCAAAAATTTAGAATGAGAAGAATTTACATACTGAGTAACAAATCCATCAGTCGTTAGCACCAATCGTATGTTTTCCTTCTTTTCTGATGGAATCTTTGCCGTCAACTGAAGCGTATCGGCATAATCCCAATCATCAACTGGCAAGTTTTCAATCTCTGGTCTCACCGCACCCGTACTCAAATACGGTGGGGTATAATACTCGACTCTAAACTCTGATTCATATTCAACATACTGTGATGGTAAATTTCCATTCGCGTTAGGATTTGAAGCTGCAACCAACACTCGTCCATCTTCCAAAAGTAAAGCAACACTGTGATACATTCGAGGGATTGTTGAAGCAGCTAAAACTGTGAATCTTTGATTCGCGGGTTTCTTTGGATCGTATAAAAGTGCGTTTAAGACAGGGAATCTTGCGTAATTGAATCCTGAACCACCAGTCGCTGCACCGTTTAAAATCAACTGAGTTCCGTCTGGCAGCAAAATAATATCTGGCATAACTCTTGGTCCTGTCGGCATAGTTTCAGTAACCCATTGTGGATCTTGAGCATCTAAATCAAGTCTCACACAGGTATCGACCGTTTTTGAAGTTGGTAAATACTCATTTCCACCACCACACACCAAGACCTCCGCTTTGTAGTTATTTGCAGGGTCAAGTGGAAGCAATACGGCTTGCCCAGTGAGTGGGTAGGTTCGCGCTACGGCACCTGGTGCGTTCGGATATGCTCTTAGGATCTTCCAGTCATTGGTATAATCTAATACTTGGTTTTGTGCACCCGCTAGAACCCAAACGCCACCGTTTGGAAGGACGAAAGCGTTTACGTACGTTAAATAGTCCAAGTTATTTGCGAGGATTGGTAGGGTTAAAGTTCCGACGCCAGGGATCTTTGGAAGAAATTCGATGCTTTCAAAAATAATTGAGAAATGCTGTCAAAGAAATAAAACTATAAAATTCAAGAGATTAATTTACGTTGTTTGAGGTTTTCCACCGGGCAGCATTCCCGTAGTCCCTCCAAGCACAGCAATCGTCCCGTTCGGAAGCGTAACAGTCGTTGGATACCATCTCGGCAATAACAGTTTGGCTTGGTTGGTATCTGCTTCTACCCACCCATCACAAGTTCCCCATACTCCAGGAGTTCCGCATCCAGTGTAAAAACGAACCTTCTCCAATCCGGCTCCAGCCCATCCACCAACGTTTAAAATTCGTCCAGCGTTGTCTGGTAGTATTGAACCACCGCTGCAGAATACATCAGTTGGCGGGGATGTAAGCTCACGATATTGCTTTAAGATATAGTCCCATTCGTAAGTGTGAGTTCCAAGAGTTCCGCCGCTAATTCTCTATTATTAAAAATAAAGGATTATTTTTCTCTGCAGAGATTTAAAGATATCTTTTCGCTTACGTCGTAAAACACCAACTTTCCTGTTTTTGGAACAACGGCGACATGGAATCCAGGACTTGGCGTCTTTCCAACAATTTCAAAGCTCCCAGGATTCTTTGTTGTAGGTTCCAACGTAGGTGTGAGTGGCCCTGGAGGTACAACTTCAGGATACCTTTACAGAAATGATATTTAATGTTTGGGTTTCAAATCGAAGTATCGGTTTAAATTTTACTTGTAACAATTCGGCCAATCTCCAGGCAACGGTGGATAAACATCCCAGCAACCTTATTTTTTAGAAAAAAAATTGGTAAAAGTTCAAACAAGCGAACTTTATGTGATTTCACATACATCCTTTCGCAAAACACAAAGCAGGAGTAATATTTAAATCACCGCAATCGACTCGTAACTCTGCACGTAAAACATTCGCACATTGAGGTGGAATCGCTGGCATTTTAACGTTTTTATAGCACGCTGGTCCCGCGACACCTGCGGGTGGTGGATTCCAGCAACATCCCTTTAAAAGTAAAAAAAAAAAAGAAAGAAAGAAAGAAAATTAGATCTACGGCTATTCTTCCAACTCTGCAAAAAGAATCGTACCGATGCAACGCAAGTAGCCTGTGTGGTTTTAATATTTCCACAATCTTCTCGATACGCAGGAGTGATGTTTTCACAGACCATCGCAGCCTTGACCATGACACAAAAGAAAATTAGAAAAATATAATTCTATATGCGACGCTGGAGTGGAAATGATCTAAGAGAGAAACTTACAGGTGCTCTCGTTTTTCGAATAATATTGTTAATGTTGTTTAAAATAGGAGTCTTCATGTTCTCATCATGGTAAACAAAATATCCGCCAGCAAGAACTGAAAAAAATCATAAACCTATTTCTAATCGAACAAGAAGAATAAACAAGTATGAGAATTCATCAAACGTACTTGCAATTGTTAGAACAGCAAAGATCGGTGACCATCCAAATCCAGACGAATTTTGTTGTTGATTTTCCTTGCGAAATTCAGTTTCCTTTGATGGTTTCTGGGATTTTCGTTTTCTTAAACTCGAATCCATGTTAATTTTCGCAGTCCCAAATCAAATGACAATTATTTTGTGTGGTGAAATTTGACTGGACGCGTTCATTCATTGCCATTTATTGCAAAGATTTCCCAAATGGAATCATGTGATTCTTTTTGACTCTCGTGATTTCGTCTACACTTGCGTCGAAATAACCCAACAAACATGAGAGTTTGAGCTTGAAAGCTCAGCGATTTAAAAATAATAGTTGATAAATTGGTAAATTTAGATCATAAATCCTTAAAATTGTAAGTGCATTGATGAGTTAGCGCAAAATAAAGAACGCCTGATACATTCATTAATATGTGTATTGAATTTTATCAAAAAAAACTTGGCTAATATAGCTGGAGAAATTATTGATACCAATTGATCTCTGTAAAAGGTGAATTTGTCCAAATTTTGGTCAGGCGCAATTACACAACAGTATAAAAGGGGTCATAAAAGGGAACCAGAAAATCAAACTCCTGGAAAAAAAAAAGCACCATTAATTCCCCCAGTTTCAGAATGCGCTTTTCTTTAATTGTTCTCTCTACTTGTTTCTTTGCCGTGTCTTCGTTGGCGTTCCCAAGAGTTTGGGGAGCACAGTACTCACCTGGTCAACTACAGCAATGCAGTGCGATTTGCGAAGCGACTTGGAACCAATTCAACAGTGATTGTGATACCGCTTACTACGATAAATCCAGTTGGTTAGTTTTCAATTTACTGTTTTGCTTGCCTGTTTCTGATGATTCGTAGTGTAAAGAACCAGTGTTATTACGACGAGATTTGTAGGAAACAGTGCCAGCTCCTGTATGGTGGTGATTTGTTACAATCAAGTGGATACTCCTCCCTTTGCTCAAAAAATGGTAAGAAATCTATGTATTTCAATCAACTCTGTTTTCCAATTTAATTACTGTTCGTAATAGCTCCCCCGCAATATACACCCGAATATAACGGTAAGAATATTTTTGCATCAAAAGAGTTTGTACTTGATCGTCATATGACCTATTCACGTTTAGGCGTCGTAGCTGCCAGTTACGAAAAGCAAACCTTCTTCCCCAAATGCTCTGATCCTTATGCCAGTTACGAATATGGCTCTGACGGATATCGATACGGATGGGAAAATGACCAACCTTGCTTGATATCTGAAGATTACCACAAAGCGTATGGATACGATGTCGGCAATTATAAATATCCCGGTGTGCGTTCTTCAGGCGCTGGACCAGACATTATTCCGATATCCGCGAGCATTGAGCACAAAATTTCTACCGATTTGAATAAAGCACATGATCAAATTAAAAGTATACGAAGCTATCTTTACATTAAGAAAGGGTTTCTAACTTTGCTTACAGGTGATATTGCTTTTTTTGCCAAAGCGTGGACTGGAGTTATATTGCCAGCAGAACGTGCGGAAACAATAAAAAGAATTTGCGAGCATTTCCATACAGCATTTGAATACTTGAACGTCGTTACTGCATGTACCCAACACAAATTTACTGGAAATTCCGTTTCTGAAAGCTTTGAGATCCCCACTGGTATAACTGTCATGATCGTGATTTCACGGTTTCATATTAATTTTGTATAAAAAATACAGGCCCGTTTACAACTCGAAAGTGTGTATCGTATCTTTTCGGAGATACAAAATCAGTTTTTACTTTGATTGGGGATGGAGGACTCGACAACTGGCATTACATAAGTGCAAAGAAGGGAACAAAAATTGTGAGAAACGATTACACCTTGACTGTTCAAGCACTTTGATTTCTGTCTCCCATGAATAACAATTTACCGCCAATGTTTCCCCCTTCGCTTTACCTTTTAAGGTCAGAAAATTCTTTTTTTTTTCTTTCTTGTAATGGACAAACTGCAATTTTACATGAAATATATTTGATAAACTTTCTTGATGTTTTGCATTTCAGATCTTGCTTCTCCATGGTTTCGATATTGAGTCTGTATTGGAAATGCTCACTCAACTAATTGTAAAATCGAAAATCATTTTTCACTGAAAATTCAGAGTCTAAAAATGAAAACTGGATGGCACAATTACCAAGCAAACGTTTTGAAGCAAAACAAGCCACACCCAGGGGAGAAATTCAAAGCCAGCAATTTTGAAATTGAACTTAAAAAATGAGCGACCTCGATGATTTGATATCATTGTCACTTGCATTGGCCCCAGAGCGGCTGCCTTTAGAATACCCCGTCACCCTCATGAGACAAAATACTTTCCAACGACATCTTCGTGAATTCGAAGAAGCCGAAAAGAAGGCCGCCTCCATCCAACGACCTCCTCCTCAGGTAATATCCGCCGAAAGACCAAAGCCTGATGTAGCAATTATTACCGAAACGCCCACTACATTACCTCGTGAATTCCGTGAGACATTACAGCGACGAAATACATACAATACTCTACAGAAACATCTTCGATTGCAGCAGAATGCGCAGAAACAATTACTGGAAGATATTTCCGAATCACGATCCATCTCATCGGGTTCAGGGCTTTCATCCGGACTGACAACTCCAAACAATCAGACTTTAGAGTCCACGAAATCAAAGCATGAGAAAATATATTCACCTCCAACAGTTGAACGAAGACGGGCGTCAACTCCACTGCTAGATGTCCCAATGTGGTACGCACACTTTCCCGATGATGACCAACCTGTTACGACAAAGGCAAACCAATCCGGGCGAAGCTCTCGTTCCAACTCGTTAATCTCTGATATCTCCGACACATCGCAAACCGAATATAATGCAAACCTCGCCGACTTATCAAATTTACCTGAACAGCAACAATCCCACGCAACGTTGCTAAAATCATTGTCCGACCCACAATTTTTAGACGCCGCCGTGGAAGAACAACAGCCCGTTATTTTTCAGGATTTGTACTTCCAGTATATCCCGGAAGCTTTGATTTCGTATTATCCCTACGTTGATTTTACCAATGTCCCTGTACTAACCGACGATTTTGGAACGAATTACTATGTGTTGCGGTTACCGGAAAAAAATCAGTATGATGAAACATATGATAAAGCGAATCCTTTAAATCAACAATATTCGAATGCCTCGAGTTCAGAGGTTGCCACTGTGGTATCCAGCTCATCGTCTGGCGCACATCAAACTGTTGTATCTAACGGATCAGTTTCCTCGCCTTCTTCGACAGCCAATGCCCCACAGCAACAACAGCAACCTCCACCGCCCAAACCACAACCGCCAAAACCTGAACCCGCTCCGGAACCAAAGAAACAAGTATCATCGTTCCTTGGTTTTGACTTTGATAAAGAATTACAAGAACTTGCGAGTAAACCTGAGAGTGAACGAACAGCATTATCTACATACGACGTATCCGCATTCGATAAAGATGACGACGAAGAAGAAGAAGACGAATCCGCCTACGTTGGCAAATTCGCGTCATTAACGAGACGCAGTCCGACGCTAAAACCCGCCGAAGTTCCGATTTTGTACTCCTCCGAAGTTGAACAATTATGGGGACGAAAAGTACAGAATAAGTATTTAAACCAGATGGAAGTTGTGCGGGAGGAAAGTGGAGATGGATTGCATTTAGAGAAAAGGGTACGGTTTGCCGAGTTTATAGAAGTGTTTAGTTATGAGGATTATTGGGAGAAGTTGAAGGAGATGAGAAAGATGAAGAAGAAGGGAACGGTTGGCAAGTTGATTACGAATTCGAATACAGGGAAAGGAACGCCGGATAGTAGCAGTGAGCCGATGACGCCCACTACTGCATCAAAGTGGGGGTTAATGAAAACGGCGGTGAAGATGAAGTCGATGTTGTTTGGATCCCCGACTACGTCTACGTCGAATACACCGGATTTGTCTGATGTGGGTGATGACAGGAAGGATTTGTTTAAATCCGCGTCTGGGGCGTAATTTATGTCATTTAGAATACGAAAATTCAGGAGTTTGGATGATTTGGTGTTAATTTTTTCTTTTCTTCTCGCTTCTTTTTCCCTTTTACTTTTTTTCCTTTTGATGTTCTGTGAGACTATAAACGATTTTGGGTGTAATTTTTTTCTCATTCGGTACTTATTTCTTGCTAATACAAAAATTATGAAAGAATTTAATGAAACACGTTCTCTTTTCGAAAACAAATATATTACGGTTGGAATTCTTCTTTGTTAAGTTTTATAAACCGGTCTCTCTTTTATTCATTTATTCTTTTCTTATAAATACAAAAAGGAGCTGTACATGAGGATATAAGTAAATGAGGCGAAAAGAGAAAAACCAGTAAACAAAAAGACAAAACCCCAGAAATTTTCCAAAAAGACTAACCACCCACACAAAAAATAAACAAACTCCCTTAAATCAAATAATAATATTTATATATAAAATCAACGAGGTAAAGAAATCGACCTCTTCCTCACAAAAAACGTCTCGATTTCATTCAAAAGCAACCCTAATGGCGGAACGTAAGATTCTTCAGCGTACACTTCGACACTATCACTCGACCGACACCGTTCCATTTCCGTCGTGAAAAACTGTGTGAGTTCTTCGCCCACGTTCAACAAATCGACTTTGGAATCGAAATTCTGGTGGATTGAAAATTTTGGTTCTGGGGGTGCGTTTGGTGTGTTTGTCGCTGATGATGATGCGACGGCTGTGGATGTTTCGCATGAATCTTCAGAGTCTTCGGAAAAGTGTTCTATGACTGAATCGGTATCTGAATCGAAGCTTTGGAAAGAAGGTTTTGGTTGTTGCGAGTTTTGTGGTGGACGACGTTGCTGTAATATCGGTTCGGGAGGTGGAGGTAGATGTTTTGGTTCTTTTTTCCAGATCGGAAACGTGTTTCGTATCGATTCGATTGTCTTTTTAAAGCTTTCTGATGCGGAGTGAATAGGATTCGAAAGTGCTCTGCCACGAGATGGTGGTTGCTGGGTTCTCGACGCATAACTATAATCTCGCGAGAAACTCTGCGTCGAAGAATTGAAATGTTTGCGAGAGAGTTTCTCATCTGGTTCAAGAAACTTTACTTTCCGTCGTTCATTTAGTTCCTTTAATTTATCGTTTGTTGAATTCGGTCCTAAAGCGCCATGATGAATCGAAGCATCAAAGAAATCTTCCGGCAAGTAAAAATCATCTTTCGATTTCTTTTTCTGTATCCATTGATATATATCACCAGAAGGAGCGAGTTTCTGTTCAGTGACAATATTGAAAATTGGTGGTTGATGTAATGTCAACGACTTTGTTCGACGGTGACCTGTCCGTGGAGCGCGCTTGCGTTGATGTTGTGGTGTGTTGTTTGGTTGCTGGGATGGTAACGTTGGTGAAGAGGAAGTAGAAAGTATATACAAAGATTCGGAGTTTGGAGGGAAATTTTTGAAATCGGGGATTTCAAGGGTCGGGATTGGAGGTAGTTGGAAAAGGGATGTCTCATCGCTGTTGTTGGGAAAATTCGGGGTTGAGGGTTTAAGGGAAGGGGATTCGGAGTGTTTTACAAGAATGGAAGGAGGTTCCATCTAATTTTTTTTTATTCCTTGTGGTTGTTTTTCTTTCAGGGATATAGAGAATTCATTTAGAAGATGTTATGAGTGTCGTTTTGTTGGTTTTGTTGATTTGTGATTGTGTTTTTCCCGATAAGAAAAATTTCTGAAATTTTTTTAGGGTCCGATTGTGTCATGTTTTGTGGGACCATCGTGCTCAGCTTAGGGAACACAATCGAGGCACAGTGTATTATGTCATCGTATGGATTTATGACGCATAACACAATTTAAACTGCTTCCAGTTGCTATGGTCGACTTACTCTGTTTTCCCTGATTTTGGGTTTTGTGATGGAGAAGATTTTGTACATCAAGGTATCCACCCAGTCACAAAGCAACCTGGAGGTGGCAAACATAAAAACAGCATCAAGATACTGTTTTCTCACATCTATTTTTTATGATTAAGAGTTGAAATTTGAAATTAAGCAGTGACACTATATTGCTAGAAACATCTAGATCTTATATATTTGATTGCTGAATTATTGTTAATTTTAATGACTATATTTAAATATATATAAATTATTATTATTATTATTATTATTATTATGTATTGTTTAACTATACTAATTACATTAATAGTAGTATATAAACTTTATTTGTAGTTTATTAAGTTTATAAATTAAATAATAAAGACTATTACACAATTACCAAAATCACTCAGAATATGACAAAAATATCTAGATTAGAATTAATTCATATTTAATTCTTTGCTCTTGATTAATTTAAAAATTTACAAATAATTTATATAT
>JADGJK010000076.1:0-68656 GCA_027600645.1 Nowakowskiella sp. JEL0407
TTTTCGATTATCGTTTCATTTTAACAATTATTTATCTTTTTTCCACGATCACGTTTGTCGTTTTTTTTTTTTTAAATTAATTTTTTTTAAAAAAAATTTTATAATTTTTTTTTTTTTTTTTTGTTTTTGAAGTTTCCTATATTGATTCTAATTATCAACACGTATAAAACAGCTTTTATGAAAGAAGCTTCACCATTTTTGAAAGGTGATTGTTAAATACAGCGCTGAGAATTAATTTAATTAAAGTCGCTTTCCATATCTTTTATCATAGAGTAGCCTCAAACGATTGTATAATAGTGAAATCCCGTTCTGAAGAATATGAAGTAAGTACCTTGTATTTCAAAGATACAAAAAAAGAAAGGATATAGGATTAAAAAAACGAAAGTAGCATTGAAAAGAAACAACAAAAGAAAGACTGTACTCAACGCATCATAAATAATTGAATTATATCAATCTTCGTGATGAAACCAGCGAAAGAAGCAGAATCTTATAGTTATTGCCTTTACAGTAATACAAAACAAACGAAGTAAAAGACATCAAGATCATGATCAGTGTCGAAAGAGAGTATACTAATAATCATGTTTCTTTAATTGATCTTGCGCGTTAATTTGGTAAGGTGGGAAACTCAACAACAGTTCATCCAATAATCAAACGTAATGTAAATCTCTTACTCGACTCAAACAGGAAGATTATAGCTCAATCAGAAAAACAGCATACATTTACTTGTGAGACAATCAGAAAATGTAAATTATTTAAAAAGATAAAATACGAAAAAGAAAAAAAAGAAGAAATAGAAAAAACGATAAAAAAAATGAAAGATTCAAGAAGGGGAAGCAAAAAATGAAATCAAAAAACAAAATCGGGGGATTTTTCATTTCAAAAAACGGAGCCTTGGGAATTAAAAAAAAACAAACAAAAAATATAAACTAGATTCGTGATTAGATATTTAGGTATTTCATTTTCTCCTCGGAATATGTCTGTTTAAAAACTATCTTTGCTAAAGTTCGGATCTGAAGAGAAGAAGCGAGAAGGTTAGATAATCTGGTTCCGAGTGATAGAACTGCGAAAATCACCTTGAATGAATGGGCATAATATCTTTGATTTTAGGTGAAGAAGATTTAGTTAGTTTCATCCATTGAATGATTCATGAAAAACGCTCCGTTACCTTTGACCCAGTTTGAAGCAACGGGTGACCTAAATTAATCAAAAAAATCCATTCAAAATTCATCATCTAATTAAATCTCTCTCATAACTAACCTGCAACGCTGTACAAAAAAAAAGAACAGTTCAGAAAATTCTCGAAAAATTCAAAATTACATTAAATTACATTTGTAAAAACCGTTCTAAAGCCTGCCTACGCTGCTCAATCAACTCATCCGCAAATCTATTTGTAAAAACTTTTCCCGGAAGTGGTGGTATATTAACTCTACAATACAAAATAATCACAAACTTGACTCAAATCAAAACTTTAATATTTCGTACCTTGAACTCTCACGCTCCAACGCATCACGGAACCACTCAAAATCACTGTATCGTCTTCTCACGACCGATTGTCGTAATTTAAATGCAGGGATATTTGTCTACAAATTCATTCCAAAGAGTGGGAATAATAAATAAATAGTTTCCATTAACACAGGAAAAAAAAAAAAAGTTATTATGCGATAATATGCGAAAATTATTTTTTTGGCTTGATAAATTACTCTACAAACTATTTCGTAATCAACAAACTTATTTCGGCCCTGACCATGAAACATCGGGTTTCTCACTTCGATTTCAAGAAAGTTTTCGGGGATGCCGTATCTCTCTTCGGCCGACTACGAGAGTCATTAGAATTAAAAGTAGGGAAAAAAAAAGAGAAGGGGGAGTACTTGTTCTCGAAAGTCTAGTTTTGAAGAGTCGCCTGCGACAAGAATAAGACATTAGCGATGAATTGATTATAAATAATTATAGTTTACTGTAGACTCTGAGGAATGGGCGGGTGTTGGACGGCGTGGATGGTTGGAATCGCTGCATCGTTTCAGAATGGCACTAAAATTTTGTTATGCTGAGCAACGATCACCACCTACAATCATCATCTCCAATTTGTAATGTTATCGTTTGTTTATTATTTATTTCAATAACTCTTTCTCTCTACATCGCATTCTTATCTGCATATATCTAACAAAATAAACCAATATCAATATCAGCAATGATAAACCACACTCAACGCTTTAAAAAAAGTAAAATCATCATACTTTCTCAACAGCCTGTCGAATCGTGAAAATCTCTTCCGCCTCTCGATCCGGAATCTCAATATTAAACTCATCTTCCAAAGCCATGGTGACTTCAACTTGATCTAAACTATCCAATCCCAAATCGTGGATGAAATGTGCGTCCAGTTTCAACTATTTTTTCAAAAGGGGAGAGAAGTTGAAAATTATTCGTTAATTGTTGCTTTTTTTTGGTTGGAGAAAAAAATAATTTGAGGGGTTTTGAAACGGTGTTGCTAATAACTAAATCGAGTATCGAAACTGAATAGCGTGCTCAAATTTAATCACACACACTCTGCTATCTCTCTTACTCCTGCTTCTGGTCAGTTCACCTCGCCTCCACTCGAATTCTCTCACTCTCTCACTCTTTCACTTCACTGGCTGGTAGTTTACCTTTTTGCTATCAACTTTCTCAAAGTCTTTCAACACATTCAAAATTCGGTCCTCAATTTGCTGAATGGTTAAAGGGGCCGGTCCAGCACTGTACAATCTGAACAACGAGAGTTGTGGGACGAACGCGGAAGTTGAACAAACAACAGGAGCTCTGAAACTCGACCGCAAAGAATTAGAAACCGCACGGAACAGCATTATAATTTATATGATTATTTCTTGTACTTCAAAATTCTTGACAACCAAATCTTGACAATTCCAAACATTCCCTCATTCAAACTTCAATTCGCTTAATACATATAATATCCATATCCTCCATACCCTGCAAACTGCTGATGCGGCGCCGGCGGTGGTGGAGGAGGCGGATACATGCCTTGATACATTGCAACCGGCGGAAATCCCAACTTACTGTGACTCCCACATGCCGCACATGTCTCTCTTTTCGCAAAATTATGGAATTGACATACCCCGCACTTCCAATCACCCGGCTTCATTCCTGATCCACTCGTTGCTCCTCCTAACCCTGCAGCACCAGGATACCACGCAGGTCCGCCCGGAATCGGTGGCCCATGTTGCGGTGGCTTCCTGCTTCCACATCGATAACACTCTGTCCGACTGGCGTAATTATGGTAGCGACAATTCTCGTTCCCGCAGTTCCAATCTCCCGGTCGATCAGTTGGTCTCGCTCGCGCTGCATTCCGTTGCATACTTCCATTTGTTCCCGCCATCACTCCCACGTATCGCGTCGACAATGTATCCGGTGCACCGCATTGCACACATCGTGTTCGTGATGCGAAATTGTTTACGTTACATTGTGAGCATGTCCAATCACCAGGCAAGATCCGCGACGACGATGAGGGGATTCCTACTCCTCCGTTTCTGTGATAATTATTCGCCTCGTGTAAATCTCCACTTCCTCGTCCGGTTGGTCTTGGTCCATGACATTTGAAACATTCGAACCTTGACGCAAAGTTTTGAAACGCACACTTCGTGTTGGGACAGATCCAATCGCCTAAAACCCAATGAATTTTTTTCCATAATTTTCGTTTTATAAACTAACCTGGTCTCATTACGTTTCCATAAATTCCAGATGTTCCATTTCCCATCAATGGTTGTCCATTTGCATTTGTCGGGCCGCTGTTGGTTGGGTTCACAGTTCCGCATTTCATACACGTTCTTCGAGTCGAGAAATTGTGATACTGACAAGATGGGCACATCCAATCACTACTTTTCGTTTCTGGTGCTGTTGGTTCATAAACTTCGACAACTTCCTGCAATAAACAAACAACATATGATTAATAAATCACGGAACACGCAAATCAATTAAAAACTCCAAAATAAAACATATCAAAACAAACTCTGACCCACAACCCAAAAAGCAAAACACAAATCAAATAAAAAAAAAAGCTAACACTCAAATAAATAAAACACTCACTGGAAACACCCCTATCCTCTCACGAATACCATCCAACAACTCCATAGAAAACGGCGACACCAAAACTGTTCGCTCTCCAAATCGCGTCCCATGCAACCCCAAACACGCTTTCGCATCATCATGTGCAGCAAACACTGCATACCCAGTCCCATTTGGTCGCTTCTCTGAATTCTTCCCCACCCACAATTCTGTTGCTTTCACACCCGCCACCCCCACCAATGCCTCTATTTCACTAAAAAACACACACACAAAAAAAATGTCTCAATTTCACACTCTCACACAAATTCTCAAAAATAATGCACACATATTTTCATACATGTACACATATAAAAATGACTGCACACTACTCCATACCTCTTAACAGCCATAAAAGGCAACGCACTCAAATGCACCACACGCCCTCCACGCTCAAAAAACTCTTTTTCAATCAACCTCAAATCCAATGGCCTCGAAAACGGCGCCCTCACACCAACTTTCTTCCCTCCATTCCTCTGATTAGTCCGTAACAACACACTCTCAGTAATCTTTGCAATCGCAACCGCCCCGTCCCCCGAACTCAACCCATTCCCATTTTCAAACACAGAAACACCTAATGCTGTCCCCAACGACGATAAATCGGTTTTCAGTGGCGGTTTGCGCGACTCGGCTGATAGAAACAGTGAGACTTCAGTGATTACATCGTAAAATATCGAAAAGTATGGTTCGAGTTCAAAATCTTTGGATTTTGCTTGGAGTGGTAGTAAGTACCGTAAATCATAGTCACCGTGGGTTACGAGACAGAATGATTTATCGTTTTTTATTAAGTTTGTTAATATGAAATCGTGGAGTCCTGATAACGCTGACGAAAGTGAATCGATGTATATATCTATATATAGAAAACACAACCAACATATGTATAAATTTAAAAATGACCAAAAGAAAAAACAAAAAAAATAAAAAAATAAAACTGATTACCTGTTGAATCCAAATCCTCATCACTAATCCCCGTCTTCTCAGTAACAAATGCCGGCAACCCTACATTCTTCTCCGGTTTAACAAAACACTTATGTCTATGCACGACCCGATTCTGACTAGTCGACAAAACCGCGTACGATAATTGAATAACTTCCGCTTGATCTTTGGAGATTTTCGACGGGTTTCGGTTTTCGTAGCTTTCGTCGCAGTTGGTTACAAAGTAAATTGAAACGAGAAAGTCGTAGGGGCAAAGTGAAGCGTCGGTGAATTCAGGGAGTTTTGGAGGTGCGTCGGAAGTTTCCATAGGTTTTGGGTGGGGAGATTGCGAGCCTAAGGGTGATTTTGAGGAGTTTTTTGAGAAGAGGATTGTTTCTGCTGTTTCTGTCATTTTAAAGGTTTTATAAAACTGTAATTTTGAAAGAGTTTTTTGTTTGTTTCTTTTTTTTTTGGAACGTTAGCCGCCACACTTGAAATGAATCGAAGTTTTGAGATGATGGGAACAATGAAATTTGGATGTATACCTAAATCTTATATGTTTCGGATATTCTCAAGATACTATTCATCAATTAATATTCCACGCGGTACGTGAATCCAACCAAAAATTAACGGAAAGAATCGGAAGGAATTAATACTTTATAACGCTCGCCATTGAATGAATTATAATTAGAAAAATTATCGCTATCATTTTCGAGAAGTTCAGGACCGGGTGGACAAAATGTAAACAAAGGTTACTACAGCGAATTTTAGTGATTGGAAACTACAATGTTAATCAATACGTATGTGTAGTTAGTACGAAAGTTGATTTACGGTTTGTGTTGAATGAAGCAGATTGGATTCCTGCAGAAGTGAAAGAAAAAATAAGAGAACAAGTTAGTATCCCCAAAAAAAAAAATTGAAATTGAAATTTAAACTAAATAATTCATGTCATTTATCTAGCAATTCAACAAGATTAATAAGAAAGATGAACTATTAATAACATCAGATCGACATCGAACGCAATTAAAGAATATCGAAGACTGTTTTGCGAAATTAGAACAGATTTTAAGTGAAGCCCAAGTTGTGAAGAAAGAAACCAGCGAGGATGTTTTGGAACGAATAAAAGAATTGTAAGTTTTTCTTTTAGATACGTGTAAATGTGAATTATTTGAATAAATCCGTACGCAATAGTAAGGTGTTGGAGAAAGTAAGAACGATGGATTATAAAAAGAAGCGAAGTGATATAAAGTCTTCGAGAAAGTTTCGTGGAGATTTTTAATAATAAAAATAATTAGGTATTTTCTCTAAATTTTTATACACAAAGCGGGTTTTCATGATTTTGAACTAATTAATTTAAACACTTCTTTTTTACTCCATGAAAGCTCCAAATACAGCTGCGACTGCCGAGAGAGATCCCTGAAAAAATAAGATCAAGAAATAAATATATTTATAAATGAAGCGTAGTATATGAATGATTTCGACTTACGTTCTTATAACTTGCAGAAGTGTATGAATCAGTCGTAGTATCCCACAAAGCGCGAGAAGCGACTCGAACTCCTTGACCTTTAAACTCAAAAATAAACACTTCAACCACGAATTTGTAACGATCGAATTCCAGTTCTACAATGTAATATTTGAGTAAATAAAAAAGCTTTCACTGTGACATGATGTCATCCCACTTTTCACAGCGGCTAGAATCTCGTTCGCAACAGATCTGGCTAAATCAAATGCTTTTGCGGGGTCGTATTTCACTTTTTGGAGTCTTGATTGTAGAATTTCGTTGACTATTCTCAGCACTGGTTCAGACTTGAACCTACACCAGAAAAACTAATTAAGCAACTAACAAAGGACGAGTGAATGAAGGGAATACTTTTTTTCAGGTTTCATTTGATAAGTGTTTTCATAAACGACGGCATTCAGATTCTGCACAGGCGCAGCGACGTCGACATTGTTCGCCGTTGGTTCCAGAATCGCGCTGTCCGCCATTAGACCAAAGTTTGACGCGACACCACGCCACAAGATGCAGAAAAGCTCACTTTTATTTATCCGCGGCGTGACGACATCGGCGGCTGTGCGCTCCAACGCCGCCACGCTCTCTGAATTCAGAAAGAAATTATCCGACGGGCCTTCCCTCTCCGACTTTGTCGCTTCCCCCGCCCCCCGTCTACCCAAACAACACACTCCACTGCCCGACTGGCTAAAAACAAAAACAACATTAACCCCAAAATTCAAACAAATAAAATCTGATTTACGAGGTTTGAATCTTAATACTGTTTGCGAAGAAGCTCGGTGTCCGAATATCGGCGAATGTTGGGGTGGCGGAAAAGACGGGATATCTACGGCTACCATCATGTTAATGGGTGACGAGTGTACTCGAGGATGTAGGTTTTGTTCAGTGAAAACTAACAGGAAACCCGAACCGTTGGATGAAAATGAACCGGAGAAAACCGCCGAGGCTGTTAAACGATGGGGTGTGGATTATATTGTTATGACCAGTGTTGATCGTGATGGTATGTATCGATTCGAGGTTTTCATAAAATATGTTTCTGATTTTGGTTTTTTTGTCAGATTTAGCTGATGGTGGAGCGGAACATTTCGCGAAAACTGTTGAATTACTCAAACAAAAGTAAATCAAATCCTCCAACTAAACCAATTTCCAACTCACACAATTTATCACCAGGGTACCAAACATCCTAATCGAATGTCTAACCGGAGACTTTGGAGGCTACCTTCCCTCTGTCGAACGACTAGCAAATTCCGGACTTCATGTTTACGCACACAACATTGAAACCGTTGAAGATTTACAATCTGTCGTCCGAGACCGTCGTGCGAATTTCAAACAGTCGTTACGTGTATTGCAGTACGCTAAAGAGTGTAATAAGGATTTGATTACAAAGACTAGTATGATGTTGGGTCTTGGTGAAACTGATGAACAAGTTTTAAGTGCTTTGAAAGGTACCCCGAGAACTGTATGCTATTTTGAATTTTTTTTTAAATCCCTGTTTGTAGCGTTGAGGAATATTGATTGCGATGTGGTTACGTTTGGACAGTACATGAGACCAACAAAGAAACATATGAAAGTCACTGAATACGTGTCTCCCGACAAATTCAAGTATTTTGAAGATGTGGCGAATTCAATGGGTTTCAAGTACGTCGCTAGCGGTCCGTTGGTTAGGTCGTCGTATAAAGCCGGAGAGTTTTATATCAAGAATATTTTGAAGAAGGAGTCAAAGGAGGCGTAAAATAGTTTATCAGAGTCAAAACATACAAAAACAAAAAAAACAACATTATATTTCTGTCGTGGTTTGAGTTAATCTTAAGAATCAACAATTTTTTAATTGATCTCATTATTATTTAATTCGTTAAAATCTGATAAATCAACAATGACTAAATTCGCATATCCCTCGACTACTTTTGTGAATATCACCAACCGATTCGGTGAACTGCAGAATTGTCCTCTAAATTCATAAGGAATCCAAAATAAAGGTGACGACTCAGGAAAGTTATTTTTCTTCACCCATCCAACATCAGAAATCGAATACGTCTCGGGTTTGTGCATTTGCTTTTCTTCGAGTTTCCAGTTCGCATACTCTCGCCGGCCTGGATATATTACTTCAACAAACTCTCGGGTTTCGTTTCCAGTAAATACATATCTTGCATATTGAACATTGTAAGGCCCGGGGTATCCAGCTGTGCTTAACGAAGAAGCAAATTGAGCATCGTGAGGCCCATTGTAACTCAAATTGCCTGTTTCGTTGGCAGTACGTAGCAATAAGCTCAGCACGGATCCGGGGTGAGGTTCGGTTAGTTCCTCGTAAACCATACGTCCAAAATGCTCCCATAACCACGACCAACATCGAATCGTTGTGACTTTCTTTCTCATTTCCTGTTTTTGCATTCCAGAATCTAATCGTTTCATCTCTCGATTCACTTACAATTAAATCCTCACTTTCGCAGATTGCAATAGAAGTCACCTCTAGCGTGTGGCCAGACAATACCGGGATCCCATTCTGTGCTGCAGCATCCCAAATCTTCACAGATCCATCAAAAGATCCACTCACGACCAAATTGTTATCATTAGAAATTGCAACGGTTTTCACCCAATGACTATGACCTGTTAGCGTCTTGATCTCACCCCCTGCCATGCAACTCCACACCTTCACAGTGTTTTCATCCGATCCACTCACGATAAAATCCTCATTATTGCTAATTGCCGTCGCATTCACTGAGCCGCCATGGGCTACAAATGCTCGAATTTCCCTCCCTGTGCATACATCCCACATCTTAACTGATTCGTCGTCGGATCCACTTACAATCGAATTCCCCATTTTACTGATGGCCACGGCGTTCACCGAATCTGAGTGACCAATAAAAGTTTTGACTAGATTTCCAGAACTTGCATTCCATAGCCTCACAGTGAAATCGCTAGATCCGCTCACAACAAAATCCCCACCGTTGCTGATTGCAACCGACGTCACCCAATAGGTATGTCCAATCAACGTCTTTACATTTTCTCCCGTACTACAATTCCAAATCTTAACCGTGAAATCATTGGATCCGCTCACAATCAAATTCCTCTCATTGCTGAATACAACCGCATTCACCAAATCGCGGTGTCCTGTTAACATTCGCAATTCTTTTCCGGTGATCAAGTTCCATATTTTTATCGTATTATCGCTCGAACCACTCACAACAATATTCCTTTCACTATCAATTGCAACGTCATTCACGGGTCCAGTATGACCAATCAATGTTCGGACTTCTTTCCCGGTGCTAACGTTCCACAATTTCACCGTACAGTCATTCGATCCACTGACAATCATGTTCCCATCGCTGTTGATCGCTACTGCATTCACCCAATGGCTATGACCGGTGCATGTTGAAATGCACGGTGACCATCGCTCTGGGATACTCTTAGTTTGCACGAGTTTAGGATACTTTCCAGGGGGGCGTAAATCGAAGTAAGTTTGATGGAACTGCGTAAGGAATGGTGAAAATGGGATCGCTGTCCAGTACACCTGAAATGCGCACGCTGATATTGGTATCGCAAATTGACCGCAAACTCTTTGCGCATCGGAAAGCAACAAAAAAATGACGTGTAAATCTGGAAGGTCTCCGGTTGGATTGCTGGAGGATTCCAGTTTTCGTTATGATCCTGTTTATGAAGAGGATCATAGAACGACTTGATCGATGTGGAAATAGGGATAATATCTGCAAACCGATCGAGGAGAGAAAGCAGCTCCATCCAATGAGTAAGCTTCGTTTTTACAATATCGGATATCATTTTGTGAATTCGGCGGACGAATTCGATTGGGAGAGATTCGATGGAAAGCGCTGCCAAGTGAGACGTTGCGTACAGCGCCGAGTACCATAAATGGTCGGGAATCGATGCAACAATTCCAGCGAAATTGGGAATGTCAGTGTGAAACGTGTGAAGAAATTCCTTCGGAATGTTGACGATATTAAACCTCAATTCTAACACTAATACTTGGAAACAACACTCTGCTAGAACCATTCCAATGTTTACAGATGAAAAATCGACCGAACTTGAACGACCAGGTGTTGTCACATAGTCTTTTAAACTTTTGTGAATCACTGCGATGGTTCCGTCGTCACCCGTCCGCAAGATACTGCGAAGCGCGATGAGCGCACCACCAACACTTGGTTCCGAAATAAAAAGAATTTTAGAGATGCCCTTTATGGTGAGCGGTTTCTGAAGGCTGCAGATAGCGCAAATCACCAACCGCACCGTAGCATCATTCTGCGCAGTAAATATTGAATCATAAATCGAATCCATCCCCGTGTGCAGCTTCTGGATAATTGTCATCAGAGATTGCATAACTTTTGGGCTCTCATACTCAATATTATCGCACGCAAGTCGTGCGTATACAAATACTCCCTCGGATTTCGCTGTCAACACCATTGCCGCTTGTTCGATTTCCTTCTCTGTGAATACACCCAGGTTGCTTATTCGTGCTTTACAGAAAATGTAAAGGTCCCGCATATTCTGCTCACTGGTGGTCTCGAGTACGTGTGCGTTGATATCATAAAGATTCTCCCAAATATCAGATTCGGGACGGCCAGTGACAATCAATTTCACAAATGAAGGAAGTACCAATGCCGACTCATGCACAACAGATAGTAATTCTGCTCGCTCGACGTCTCCAGGTTTACCGCATTCGTCCAGAGCGTCTATTACGATAACAATTGGTTCATTCGTTCGGATCATTTTCAATCCATCAATAAGGAGATCTTTGTGAATACTGGAAACCGAAGAAAGAAGAATAGAGTTTTTTCCACCTTTCTGCAGCAATTCATCGTTTTCCAGTAATTCCGTGAGGAAGTCAAAGTATTTGGAACTCCTTTTTGACAATTCAAATGCAATTGTTTTCAGCACGTTAACGGCATTGTTCTTATCAGAGTCGTTGTGCCGACAATAGAACACAGCGCCAAACCAATCCTGAGGGATTTTCGTTGA
The DNA here is from genome assembly GCA_027600645.1 of Nowakowskiella sp. JEL0407. Lineage (NCBI taxonomy): Eukaryota > Fungi > Chytridiomycota > Chytridiomycetes > Cladochytriales > Nowakowskiellaceae > Nowakowskiella > Nowakowskiella sp. JEL0407. Next base: position 11,483 of record JADGJK010000076.1, read on the forward strand.
GACCAAATACGACATCATCGATTTCCCTACTCCCGCTCCACCGTTAAGCCACAGAACTCGACTTGCAGGAGTTTCTATCCAACGTCGTACTTCATCAATCAACCAAAGTCGGGTTCCGTCCACGTAGTCGTTTTCAAGTCGTTCGTGTTCGTCTACCATACTGATTGGGTTCAGCCAATTCTTAAGCCGATCTTGGGGAGGCAAACTCTGATTACTAGGTTGGGAATTCTGGTTTTCTATATCTTGGAGGTGTTTAACTATTTTATCTTTCAGATTATCCATCGAAGAAGCAACCAAAAAGGGATTTTTCCAGTCTTGTTCACTCAAATCAACGTACAATTCGCCCGAGGTAATGAGTTTAACCGCCTCCAACTTAAAGTTTGATGTATTCTGCGGGATCTTCTCCAATCTGACAGGTACCATTGGTTTATTGTTGTCGGCAGCAAAGTGAAGTTCCCTCCTGCAATTTGGACGACTCTGAAAGAAGGTATTGTTTAGCGAATCGAGAAATTACGAGAAAGAGATTTCTTACCGCGTAGTTCAATGAGATGCATGGAACAATGACCTTTGATTGTAAGACTCCTCTCGCCATCGCCTCGTAGATATTCTTGTTCATATTCGTCACATCCATCCAAATTGTCAAGCCTCGTCTGTCCAGTTCGTTTTTGATTATTTGCACCTTATCTTTATCTGACCAACTGAAAAGATACGATTAATATCCAAAATAGATAAATACCAGGAAGCATAGTTACGCATAGGAGAGCATTACATGAAAAGAGTCTAGCATGTCATCATCTGGATCGTCTTGATCGAGTGGCCCGACATACGCAACTCCATTGGATGCAAACGTTCTTGCTGAATTAGTCGTATTTGAGTCGAAACGGAGCGAAAATTCAAAATTGCGACCTTGTTGTTCAATATATTGCAACCTAACAATCAAACTATGGTCGTCGAGAATGCTTACGAAACCGAAACCAGGTTCTGTGAAGCCAATTGTGAAATTTCGAGATTTTGGTTCAGCGAGTGTTTCCTTCAACTAAAATAAACAAAAATTCTTCAGCAGAGTTTTAGAATATTATTTTATAGTAAGAGTTTGTTACCCGTTTTTGTAAGGCTTCCAAGGAGACATTCGAACGGTCGAACCCGAGAAAAAATTTCTCGTCGCTGTCGAGAATCGAAATGAATAAATTATAATGTGCGGGGGATTGAAGTAGATAAAAGGAGTTTGCCGTTGATTGTCGATGGAACATTTTGTTGGACTTTTGCCCATGAAAAAGGCTGATTGAAACAGATCAGTGAAACATTATAAAAAATTTTTCCAACTGAAATGTGTTTTGTCCAAGATGATGGAGGGGGATCCGAGCAGCTTGCAGCTGTCGGCGAGAGACTGAACCTGTGTGTAAGTAAATTACTTTCGTTTCTCAGTGCAAATCCTCAGGAATCACAAACAGGCGTTTTTAACAAGAAACTTGCATCTCGCTGCTTTGCACTTCAAAATCTGGCGATGAACAGCTTCTTAATAATGTTATCAATTCAGCATATTCATTACCCACATATTTGGTGCAATGACAGCTGACCTTTCTTGCACTGCAAATGTCTTGGGTTAAAGGCAGCGTCCAAAAGTGCCGTTCAGAACTTCAAGAGAAGTTGGAGGAATTTGACGTTGGAGTTGGTATTTCTGAGGATTTATTTTTGGTGGCTGGATCTGATTTTAAATTTTCGCGGTTAAATAATGTCGTGACATTTTTCTGGCAAATGAAAAAATTTCCAGTCTCGAAAATTTTTTTTTGGTCTTTTTCCTGGTGGCTTAGATTTTTTCTGAAGAACCAAACTTTGATAGGTTCGGTAATAATTTAGCAATTATGAAAAAAAATACGAAACATCGCCAACACAACCCATAGAACTATTATAAAATTAAAATTACTATTTAAAATCAGAAACATCTATGAACATCTCCGTCGAATTTCCAAACACAAAATTTGTGAATATCACCAACCGCGCTTGGGAACTGCAAAATTGTAAACCACGAAATTCCGAAGGTATCCAGAAGAGTTTACCACTTGATCGGATATCACACACCCAACCTGAATCCAGCAAGGAATAGCATCCATTTCGATTACATTCAAGACTGGATTCAGAAAGTAACTGCCCATCTGGTGACCAAAAAACCACTTCACCATCGGTATCGCGTGAACTTATCACACTGCCATCATCGCTGATTGCTACTGCGAACATCAAATTGTCGTCCACAATTACCGTTCGGATTTCTTCCCCTGTCGTTGCATTCCATATCTTGACCGTTTTATCATTCGATCCACTTACAATCAAATTCCCATCCCTACTGATCCCAACGGAAAATATCAATTCGCTGTGACCCGAGAATGTTCGGATCTCTTCCCCTGCTGCAACATCCCATAATCTCACTGTTGCGTCGGCCGATCCGCTCACGATAAAATTAGCGTTTTTACTAAAGGCAACAGCCCCCACCCCACTGGTATGGCCACTCAGAGTCCGGATTTCTTGCCCAGTCATCGCATCCCAAATCTTCACAGTTGTATCGTATGAGCCACTAGCAACCAGATCTCCATCTCCGCTCATTGCAGTAGAGCTCACCCAATCGCTATGACCCGTCAAAGGAAGTAACTCTTTCCTAATACTTGTATTCCAAATCTTCACCGATGAATCTTCCGATCCACTCACAATCGAATGTCCATCGTAGCAAATCTTCACCGTCCCTACACCACCGCAATGGCCAGTCAACGTTCGAATTTCTTCACCCGTTTCCAAATTCCAAATTTTTATCGTAGTATCGTATGATCCACTAACAATAAACTTCCCATCATTGCTGAGCGCTGCAGAGTTTACTCCCTTTTCATGACCTGTCAATATTCGCATTAATTCCCCTGTATTGGTATTCCATAATCTCAAAGTCTCATCGTCTGACCCGCTTACTACAATATCTCCGTCAAAACTGATTGACACCGTTCCGACCCCACCGTCATGTCCAAATAACGTTCTGATCAATTCGCCTGTTCCCACATCCCAAATCTTCACCGTCGCATCATAAGACCCACTCACAATCAACTTCCCATCGTGACTGATAGCGACTGAATTCACTCCGTCATCATGACCACTTAATATCGCAATTTGCTGACCAGTAGTTGCATTCCAGATCCTCACAGATTCATCATCCGAACAGCTCACAACCAATTTCCCATCATCGCTAATTGCAATACCATTTACTGCATCTTCATGTCCACGCAAAGTTTTAACATTGATCCCAATAATTGCATTCCAAATCTTTACGCTTTTATCCCCTGATCCACTAACGACCAAAGTTCCATCATTACTAAACACAACAGCATTCACGGAATCACCGTGGCCAACTAACGCTCGAATTTCTTTCCCCGTACTCGCATTCCATATTCGGACAGTTTTATCTTTCGATCCACTTGCAATTAAATGTCCGTCATTGCTAATTGCTACTGACTTTATCGAATCAATATGACCAATACAGGTTGAGATACAAGGGGACCATTGTTTCGGGATACCATCTGATTGTAAAAGTTTCGGATACTTTCCAGCCGGTCTCGTGTTAAAGTACATTTGATAAAAGGTTGAGTTTAGAGGTGACAGCGGGATAGCCGTCCAGTAAACCTGAAACGCACAAGTCGAAATGGGCGTAGCGAATTGACCGCATACCCGTTGCGAATCAGACAGCAGGGATATAATTACAAGTAAATCCGAAGAATCTACTTTCGGAGCGTCTGATTTTCGTTTGAATAACCTCTTAAAGCTGAATTTTAGACGGGAAGATTTCGGCTTTTCGGGGAAATAAGTGTCGTAGAATTTTTTTAGTGTTTTGGAAATCGGTACTATATCGGCGAACCGATCTATTAGTGAGAGAAGCTCCATCCAGTGGGTTATCTTTGTTTTTATGATATTTGAAATCATATTGTGAATTCGCACTAGGAAATCGGATTCAAGTGGATTGGAGAAGAGTGATTCCATATGAGCTGTTACGTATAGCGCCGCGTACTGAATATGTTCGGGAATTGAAGCGACGATTGAAGCAAAGTTGGGGATCTCAGTGTGCCAAGTGTAAAGATACTCATCCGGTACGTCTGCAATGTTGAATCTCAATTCAGTCTCCAGTATATGTAAGCAACGCTCTACAAGAACCATTTCGATGTTTAAAGAGGCAAAATTGATTGAAGATGACCGACCGGGTATAGTTACAAAGTCCTTTAGACTTTTATGAATGACGGTTAAAGTTCCGTTGTCGCACGTTCGTAATATACTTCTAAGAGCAATGTGAACAGCGCCAACGCGAGGTTCGGAAATGCCAAGAAGCTTGGAGATTCCCTTCATCGTGAGCGGCTTCTCCAGAACGCAAATTGTAGAAATTACGAGACGAAGGGTTGGAGAATCGCACACCCTGAAAATTGAATCGTAAATCGAGTCCATACCGATGTGAAGTTTATCAATAATGGCCATTAGAGAAGAACATGACATTGGGTCTTCTGTCTCGATGTTGTCGCAAGCAAGGCGGGCGTATGCAAATACTCCTTCTGATTTTGCTGTTAATTCTTCCGCCGCTCGTTCGACTTGTTCGTCTGAAAACAGTCCTAAACTGTTTATTCGCGATTTGGTGAAAATGAATAGATCTTGCATATTAAGATCACTTGTGGTCTCCATTACGTGTGCGTTGATGTCGTAAAGACTCTCCCAAATATCCGGTTCAGGGCGACCAGTCACGATAAGTTTTGCAAATGAAGGAAGCAGCGACGGGGCATCATGTACGATAGCGAGCAATTCAGAACGCTCTTCTTCTCCTGGCTCGCCACATTCATCAAGCGCATCGATCAAAATAACTAGCGGCGTGGAACTCGACAACGCGTTCAATCCGTCAACCAATAGTGATTTGTATATACTGGAAATAGGGGCAGTAAGTATCGATCCTTTTCCATTTTTCTGCAGTTCCTCATCATCGTATTGCAGATTCGTGAGATAATCAAAGTACTGGTCATTCCTTTTCGATATTTCAAAAGCTATCGTTTTTAAAACATTGGCCGCATTATTCTTCTTCGAGTCGTTGTGACGGCAATAGAATACAGCGCCAAACCACTCCTGTGGGATTTTCGCGGATATCAAGTAGGACATCATCGACTTTCCTACTCCTGCTCCTCCATTAAGCCAAAGAACCCGACTTGAATCCGCTTCGATCCAGGTTTGTACTTCCTCAATCAACCAAAGTCGTGTTCCCTCCGCGTAATCTTTTTGCAGTCTTTGGTGTTCGTCGTCCATGTCGACAGGATTTAACCAGTTCCTCAACTGATCATGTTGGGAACTTCTGGACAGCCGTTCTAATTCGTAGTTTGCAGTTTGGAGTTCTTCGATTTTGTTAAAGAGTTTATCCATAGATTCAGCGACCGCAGTTGTATTCTCCCAGTCGATTTCACTCAAATCCACATACAATGCACCCGATGTAATAAGTTTGATTCCCTCCAACCTGAGATCTTGTGTATACTGAGGAATTTTCTGTAGTCGTACTGGAACCATCGGTTTGTTATTGTCGGCAGCAAAGTTGATTTCCCTTATGCAATTTGGTCGACTCTATATAAATAAAATAATCAGATTTGGATGAATGAACGTGTAATATTGCAATTGTCTCACAGCGTAATTTAATGAAATACAGGGCACAACAACCTTTGATTCCAAGACACCTCTCGCCATCCCTACGTAAATATTTTCGCTCATATTCGTCAAGTCCATCCAAATCTTTAAACCTCGTAAACTGAGTTCGTTTTGTATTTTTATAACCACGTCTTTGTCTGTCCAACTGAAATAAATCAAACCATTTTAGCACAACGCGATCACTACAGTAAAATGTGTGTTCTTACGCATATGAAAGCATGGCCTGAAAAGATTCCGATGAAATTTCTGGGCTTTCAGTCTGGCTGGCTGATCCAATCATCGAAGTGTTTATCCGTAATTGAGGGGAATTAAAAGTAATATCGACGGGAGGAGGGATTGAGTTAAATTTTAGAACAAATTCATGTTTGAGTCCTTGTTGCTCAATGTATTGTAATCTAACTAGCAGACTATCCTCGTCCAGAATTGTTACGAAGCCTAATTCTGGTTCGATGAAGCCAATTGTAAACGTACGATTCCTCGCGTCCGAAAGACTTTCCTTCAACTAATTAACAGACAATTAGATCGTTTTTCAAACAAAGCAACTCTAGAAATATAACCCGTTTCTCTAATGCTTTCAGGGAGACAGTTGAGCGGTTGAGTCCTAGGAAGAACTTTTCATTGCTATCCAGAATTGAAATAAACAAATTATAATGGGTGGGGGATTGAATGAGATAAAAACAATTTGTGAATGGATCTTTTTCGGTGGTCATCTGTCTCCAAGTCCCAAACAAAGGCACAGCATTCAACACCAAATCACCCAAAATTTTATTTTTTAAATGTAAAAACAAATAATGATTCTCCAATAATGATTCCTAGTCTTAAAGCTTCGCCTTTCCTGGTCCAGCAATCTTCAAAACCTGATCCAATTTCCTACAAACAAAGGAAACACATGAATAAATGCACTGAGAAAAAATCATTCGAAACTTACGCAGCTAATCCCAGATTTCCCTTTGCCTTAATCTTACCAGTCATAAACAACTTTTGCGCATTGCTCTTCCCACTCGCAACACTAACAAAATCATCATCACCAATCACAATATTCAAATCAGCCTTCGCCAATTTCCCAACTCCAATCGCTCCTTCTCCATTCTTTAAATCGATATGGTACGTTTCCGTGACTCCATTCTTTGAGATCTCGAACTGGAACACGCCTTTGATTTTGTTCAACAGTGATTTCTTTTCGTTTGGCGAGAGGTTCTGGTAGGTGGTTGTCAGCTTCTCAAATATAGCGTGTGATTGCAGCGCCGGTGCGGTTGTCGACGGTGAAGCGGATTTGGGAGTCGGAGCAGTCGCAGCGATTTTCAAAACTTCGTCCAATTTTCTAATTAAAATTGAAATTGGAATCAGCAATACATATTAATAATGAATATAGACTTACGCAGCCAAACCAAGGTTTCCTTTAGCTTTAATCTTTCCGGTCATAAATAACTTTTGTGCGTTACTCTTCCCACTAGCGACGCTAACAAAGTCATCGTCCGCGATTTGAATCGTTAAATCTGCTTTCGCCAACTTCCCACTTCCAATCGAACCAACCCCATTCTTCAAGTCAATATTGAATTGCTCTACAGCACCGCCTTTAGAAATTTCAAACTGGAACGACCCTTTAATCTTCGACATCAACGATTTCTTTTCCGCTGGAGACATTTTCTCAAACGCCGCCGCAAGTGCAGAGAAAATCGCACCAGATTTCAACGCTGAAAAAGACGCACTTGTGGTGTCTTTTTTCAAGGATGTAGCAGACGAGGATCCTCCGATTTCGACAGCGGCGTTGGATACGGCCACAATATCTCGCTCAACTACACGTACTTGGAAAATAACTTTCGAGCCTTCTTTCCACATCTTCGTCTCCAAAGTCTCACCAGGGTAAACCGGGCCACTGAATCTCACCTTGATATTCTTGAATTTCGAGGGATCGTTATCACAATACTTTTGTAACACATGCTTTCCGGCGATACCAAACGTACACAATCCATGAAGAATCGGAACATCAAAGCCGCCCATTTTCGACATCGCCGGGTCAATGTGGAGCGGATTGTAATCACCGTTAAGTCGATACAACGCAGCCAAGTCTTCGCTTGTTTTCTCACGGAAAACGAAATCGGGACTGCGGGCCGGTGGTTCGTTTGCTGCAGTTGCGGCTCCTCGATCAGATCCCTTGTTGCCACCTTTTCCTCCAAGCCCACGGATGAAGTTGGTCATCTCGTAGTTGCAGATCAGGTTTCCTGATGTGTCGTAAGTTGATACTCCCAAAATTACCGCTGCACCTTTCCCTTTATCGAGAATATCGATTATACGAGCTTTGTTGATGAGTTTTCCGGATGTCGGGAACGGTCTTTTCAGTTCGAGATATTGTTCACCGTGAAGAAGCATCATCTGTAATCAATGTTAATTTGAAATCTTGAATAACGCACATAAATTAGCTATACCGGATTAAATTCTGGAAGAAAGTCCCCCAAAGAGACTGAGCTCACAATTGTCGAAAGACCGGGAACCACTCCAAAGGTTGGCAAAACCATGAAACTGTCTGAGTTCTCATACACAAGCGGAAGATCGGTTCGTTTCGCACCAACACCAAGAGCATACAGGATTACGTCACGGAAAGTATATTCAAGCGTAAAGTCAGGGAACGTAGCCTTTTGAGCAGCAGCTACGTTAATCATCCCAGGTGTAGAAGATTTCTGTTGATTTCCACCAACGCTCGCAACGTTTTCGAAGTTGGCTTGAACCGCAGCGAAACTTTCTTGTGTAGAAGAAGGATGCGTCGCTCTACCATCCTCGAAGTTACAAATCTCATTCCATCTTGAAGCGATATGTTCTGGGGTCAGGGTCACGTTTACTGGGAATCCGACACCACCAGTTCGTTGCCATCTCACCGCAGATATCCAACCAGATCCAACTTGGAAAACTCCTCCTGTTGAAGGTGTGCTTTCGTGAGCCAAGAAACCTACCAAGGGAAAAACGTAATCGGGTTTGAGAGCTTCAACCATTTCGGGAGGCATTATCGTCGCTGTCATTCTGGTTCCGGCGTTTGGTGCGATCGTGTTGACCAAAATGTTCTTGCTGCGACCTTCAAGAGCGAGAGTGTTACTGAGAGCGATGATACCGGCCTTAGCTATTTAGAAACCAAAAAAAAAGTAAGATTAAATGGTTAACCGCATGGGTATCTTGTGTACCTGCACTGTAATTCGCTTGTCCAAAGTTTCCGTGAAGTCCAACAGCGCTGGTAGTATTGATAATTCTACCGTATTTCTGATTCAGCATGTGGGGCCAAGCAGCTTTGCAAACCTTGTAAGTTCCTCTCAAGTGAACTCTATACACCAAGTCCCAATCGGCGTCAGACATTTTAGCAAAGGATTTGTCGCGAAGAATTCCTGCGTTGTTCACAACAATGTCCACACGACCAAAATTCTTTATCGCCGTTTCAACAACTTGATCTCCATCTTCAACGGAGTTGTAATTGGCAACCGCTTGTCCTCCAAACGCACGGATTTCTTCAACAACGGCATCCGCTGCGGAAGAACTCGTCCCCTGGCCGTTTGTTGAAACACCAAGGTCGTTTACCACAACTTTAGCACCGAGCTGGAATAGGGTTTTTAAACACAATTCTTCTTACTGCAAATCAAATGTAATACCTTTGCAAGGTTGATCGCGTAAATTCTTCCTAGACCAATTCCGGCGCCAGTGACAATCGCAACTTTCCCGTCATACCGCATATCACCAGCAGAAATGTTGGGCGGAAGACTGGGTGCTTTCTCCAAATACCCAAGCCAATCCGTATCAGAAATAGATTGCGGATATTCAACGGATCCAAAATCAACAATTTCACTCCATCTTTTCGCAACAGCACCTGGGGTGAAAGTTGCGTCAGATTTAAAGATGACTCCTTTCGTTCGTTCTCTTCGAAGCTTGGAAACAAAACCAGCACCGATTTCGAATAACGATCCTGTTTCAAGAGTGGATTCGTGACACAAGTACGCTACGAGTGGAACCACAAACTCTGGTTTTAGTGCAGCAAGCATTTCCGGTGGCATGATAGTTTCAGTCATTCGCGACGCAGCAAGAGGTGCGATGCAGTTACATCTCACATTCTTTTTCATGCCTTCTCTTGCGATTGTCATGGTGAAACCTTGGAGTGCGAGTTTTGCTGTTTGAATAATATTAAATTTCACAACAGATCTATTAAGAAAATTTACCTGAGCTGTAGTTCGCCTGTCCAAAATTTCCGTAAATTCCTGCAGCAGAAGCAGTATTTATAATTCTTCCATAACCTTGTTGCAGCATATAATCCCACGCAGCTTTGGTAACCTTGTAAGATCCTTTAACATGAACCTTGTGAACCAAATCCCAGTCATCGTCCGTCATTTTTGAGAACGACTTATCACGCAGAATTCCCGCATTGTTAATCACAATATCGATTCTTCCGAAAGCCTTAATTGCGGATTCGACGATTCGTTCACCATTTTCCACTGAGTCATAGTTTGCGATCGCTTTTCCTCCTGCTTTTTGGATTTCTTGGACGACGAGATCCGCGGCAGATGAAGATGAGCCGTCTCCAGATCTGGAAACACCGAGATCATTAACTACAACAGATGCACCTGTGGAGAAGAAGGTAACGTTGAAGCAAGTGCAGTTGGAAAACGCACAAGTTCTTACCTCGAGAAGCAAAAAAGAGCGAGTAAGCCTGTATATGTATCAAATATATCAAATATAGGTTAAGATAAAATGATTAGAGGGATTCAAGACTGACCTTTCCTAGTCCTAATAGAAAAGGTTAAATTGAGGAAAATGTTCAAAGCACCGTGTAGTATTTGCAAACTTACCGCCTCCAGCACCAGTAACAATAACCACACGTCCATCGAAACGAAGTTGAGACATTTTTCCAAAAGTAAAGTATTTAAATACTAAAGGGAAAGGTAAGTGTTAGAATGTAAAGTTTACAACCGAAAAGGAAATGAAGAGTGGGAAAGAGCGGACTTTTGTATTGAATCAAGATTTATGCTAAAGTAAGCCAATCAAGTAGCGATTGGGATTATTAAGTGTGTTAAATTTCAACAATGCTTGTGGAGATTTCAAGTCAATTCAACAACGTGACTGTGGCACGAGTTTACGCGGAGAATTGCATACAGAACGCAGGAAACAAATAGAAAGCACTTTACTTACTTTGTACAAACGAGAAAAAGTTTAAAGTTTAAGATTTCGCTTTGCAAAGATCCTTTTGTGTGGCTTCTGAGAATCGTGGTCACAAAAAAAACAACAGCAAAAGCATGTGATTTTATAAAAGAGAAGCAATGCAATTGGATTGAATGAAATTTAATGCGGTATCATAACCAGATAGTATTCATAAACAACCGGGTGAGACATTGAGAGAGAAGTTGTGAAAAAGAGAAGATTGAAAATACGATAAACGAAAAAGCAAAAACAAGCGTATAATAAAAATGCGATTAATTACAATTTCAAAGGAAAAGAGCGAAAGCTACCTTTTGATGGTGAACGTATTTGACGGAAAGCCACTTGACGAATTATGGACATTGACGGACAGCCAGAACCAAAGAAGGAAAAAGATTTCTCCGACGTCGTCGATGTTCAGCTTCCCGAATCTGAAAAACTCGCAAAAGTATTATATTCTTCGTATGTTTTTTCGTGTCCGCTAAATTCCTGTTTATTGATTTAGTCTGGCAAATTACAAGCTGCTTTGGACCAACTTCTTATCCTGGAAAAGCAAACCAGAACGGTATTCATTAGTTCCATATTCTTTTTTATGTTTCTTTGATATTAGCGAATCTTTAAAACTCTAAATTTAGGGAGCTGATCTTGCATCAAACACCCGTGTGTTAATTCATATTCTTACCCTTATCCATTCTGCGAAAGATTGGAAATTGCTTAACGAATATATCGTCTTGCTCTCAAAGAAGCATGGATTGTTGAAACAGGTAACAAATGGAACACTTGCAAGTTCATGCTCTTTCTCTAAAGAGCCTTTTTAGGCCATCACGAAAATGGTTCAGCACGCAATGACCCATTTGGATACTGCACCGTCTAAAGAATTGAAATTGGAGTTGATTAGTACTTTGAGAGCGGTCACAGACGGAAAGGCAAATTCAATCACTGTTTTTCACTTTTTCACCTTCTGAAAGTTTCCATTCAGATATTCGTCGAAGTTGAACGCGCTCGATTAACGAAAATTTTTGCTAAAATTAAAGAGGACGATGGGCTTATTGTTGAGGCTGCAGATATTCTTCAAGAACTTCAAGTTGAAACGTTCGGGTCAATGGAACGTCGCGAGAAGACTGATTTTATTTTAGAACAAATGAGATTATGTCTTGCGAAGAAAGATTATACCAGAGTTCAACTTATTTCCAAGAAAATCAGCACGAAATACTTCGAGAGCGATGAGAACCAGGTCAGTATCTGTTTCTCGTGGATGTTGTAGATTTCTTCTGACTCGTTTCATTAGGATTTGAAATTGAGATATTATGAATTGCTTATCCAACATGCGCTTCACGAGGAGGCCTATTTGAGTGTGTGCAAGTACTACAGATCGGTATACGATACGCCAAAAGTGAAAGAGGATGAAGCTCAATGGATGCCCGTTCTTCAAAACGTTATTCTTTTCATTGTTCTTTCGCCCTACGATAACGAACAGTCGGATCTCATCCACCGGATCTTTGAGGACACCAACCTTTCCAAGCTTCCACTGTACAAGTTAGTATACGGATTTTTACAGCTTTGACTTGCAGTTTAAATATTTTGACCGCAGGGAGTTTGTAAAGTGTTTCATCACCAGCGAATTGATGCGATGGCCTAAAATTGAGGAAATATACGGTGAAGGACTTAAGAGCACGTTCGTATTTGACGTTAAAACGGAAGCCGGTGTGAAACGACTAAAAGAGTTGCATAAACGAGTTATTGAACATGTAAGCGATCACAATTCTGTCGATGGTAAATCAGCATAACGAATCTTTGACGTACAGAATATCCGAGTTGTTGCAAAATATTATACTAAAATCACTCTCAAGAGACTGACACAATTGCTTGATTTGCCAATGAAGGTTTGTGGATATATATCTTCTTATATCCGGCCCTCATATTGACTTTTTTGCAGGAAACTGAAGAATTCTTATCCAATTTGGTCATTTCAAAGACTATTTACGCAAGAATCGACCGTCCGGCAGGAATCGTGAGCTTTGTGGCGAGAAAAGAATCGAAGGAGGTTATGAACGAGTGGGCCCAGAATATTAATCAATTGTTGGAGTTGATTGTGAAAACGGTATAGCGCTTTTTTTGCGTATTATGGATGCGTATTAATTGTCTTTTGTTCTAGACTCATCAAATCACGAAAGAGGAAATGATTCATTCCATTACAAAGGCGTTGTGATATTTTGTTGTGGAGTAATGGTATAAATAAACAAAAGAGATTAAATCTTCGATCTTTATGTTTCAAATGACTCAGATTCTGTAAACTGCAATCTCTCAATTCATCACTTTATAAGGGAATTGAAAGAAAGAAAACAGTGAAGTTTACCCTCAAACAATTAAGGCTTTCTCCACTTAAACTTGGAAGAGTTGGGACATGAGCTCTAATGAACAATCGACACACTCTTTTTATCTTCTGCAGTCCTCAGCTTACTATAATTTGTTCATCTCCGTTGTCGACAGTGATGAAAATTTTTTCATAGGCTTTCCCCGAAAGAATGTCACCTTGAAAGCTTTAGAGAAAAGGGTTCGCTATTTCCTTTACTTATAATTAGTAAATTAATTTTAATGCAAGTTTTCAGCTGTTAGAAATTCTTTCAGAAACTAAAACTCGTAAATTCACAATAGGCTTCGCAGAACCAGAGTTGGGTTTCGTGAGTGTTCGTGACGACCAAAGCTTGATTGCTCGATTGGAATATATTGAAAGACAAAAGCGGAATCATAAGTTTGCTATACGGTTCGAACCAAACGATCCAGAGATCAATAGGAAAAAGATGACCGATATCACCGAATTCGTTGGTACATTAGATCAAGACGAAGTGATCGATAGCACGTTGAATTCTTTTCACGTCATGCTCTCTTATGCGTAAATATTTTTTACGCTTATCATTATTGTCGTGACGATTTTGCTTTAGGTGGTCCGATAAAGAAAAAGTTCTGGTTATCAAAGATGAACTGGACCGAAGGGGATTAACAGTATGGATGGATGTGACGAATATGAACAACAATATATACGAAGCGATGGCGAGAGGAGTCTTGGAATCGAAGATTATTGTTCCTTGTATTTCTTTAAACTATGTGGTGAGAATTCTTATTTGAATCGGATTTGCAAACTGTATTTAATCGCTTACATACATGCATTTAGAATCGGCCGAATTGCAGAAGGGAATTGAATTTTGCGGCGGATAATAATAAACCGATCGTTCCTGTTCGGTTGCAGAAAATCCCTCAGACCACAACAAATATCAAATTAGAGGCGGTAAAACTTATTACTTCTGGCGAATTATACGTTGATCTGAGTGAGCAGGATTGGAAGAGTTCTTCGAGATTCACAGCGTTAATGAATCACCTTAAAACACAAATAGACAAACATCTCCAAGCGCTAGACAACACGGATTTAAAGCCGTCCTTGCCTCAAGTTTCAGAACTGTCCCAGCAAGATCGACTTCGAAATTGGTTGAACCCGATTAGCATGGATGACGAACACGAAAGGCTACAAAAAGATTATGCGGAAGGCACGAGAATTTGGTTGATCGCTGAGGTAGAAAGTTGGATTGAACTTCCTGAAAGTCGGGTTTTGTGGCTCAATGGTGGAGCTGGAGTTGGAAAATCAGTCATGTCGTATTTGGTTTCAGCGAAAATCCCCCAAGATTGGTTTGGCGCCGTATTCTATTGCCGTCACAACGACTCAAATAAGAATAATGCCGTCAACGTTTTAAAGACTATTGCCTTTGAGTTATCGAAAAAGTATCCTGAATATTTTGAATTCCTAAAGAAATTGCAATTCGATGATGAGACGCAGCAAATGTGTGGGAAAAACTCTATTCTGGCTTCCTCGGTTTCGATTATTCATAAGATCCTACTTATAGACGGATTGAAGGAGATCAGGACGAATAACCCAGTTGTTATCGTAATTGATGCGCTGGACGAATGCGGGAAACCGGGCGACGACGACCGAGCGGAATTGCTTTCTGTGATCCACGAAGCAGCATCGGTTCTCCCTTCGTTTGTGAAATTAATTGTAACAGGTCGTCCCGAACCTGATATTTGGGAAAATCTCTATGACCTTAACGCACACGTACTGGAGACCACGAGTGAATTAAATATGCAAGATCTGTTTATTTTCACTAAGCTACGAATTAGCAACCTTGGATTGTTCACAGAAGAGGAAATTCAACAAGCAGCGAATGCATTGACAACGAAATCCGAAGGGGTATTTGTATACGCTCGACTCGCCTGCGACAATATCGAGTTTGAGAACCCCGAGGATATTTCCTCTCTCCTGACGATTATCAACAAGCTCCACACGGGAATGGATTCGATTTATGATTCTATATTTAAAGCACGCAATACTCCGATGGTGCAGCTCGTTATCTCCACTGTCTGCAGCCTTCGAAAACCGCTCACAATAAAGGGTATCTCCAAACTTCTTCGTATCTCAGAGCCTCGAGTTGGAGGTGTTCACATTGCTCTTCGAAGTATATTGCGGACTGGAGAAGATGGATCGATCACAGTAATTCACAAAAGTTTGAAGGACTTTGTCACTAAATCTGGTCGGTCGACTTCGGTTGATTTCGAATCCGTAAACATCGAAATGGTCATGCTGGAGTGCTGCCTAAGAGTATTGGAGTCGGAGCTACGATTCAATATCGCCAACATCGACGACGAATACCTTTACACATTCCACTCGGAGATGCCCAATTTTGCGTCAGTTGTTGCATCCATTCCCGACCATTTGTGCTATTCGGCACTTTACGCAACGTCCCACCTGGAAATGCTATCCATTAATTTGCTACCAAACGAATACGTCAACCGAATTCACAACATGCTTTCAGTCGTTGTTAAAACAAAGCTTACTCATTGGATGGAGCTACTCTCGCTACTTGATCGATTTGCGGACATTATCTCCATCTCCACAGCGATAAAGTCGTTTTACGAGCCACTTCATAACCCACCCGTAAAATCCTCGAATATCATCACATCGAATCTCAAAAAGCTCTTCAAGAAAAAGATTATCCTCCCAAATCTCTCCCAAATTCTTTCCTTGATTTCGGACTCGGAACGAATTTGTGGTCAATTCGCAATACCGATATCCACTTGTGCACTTCAGGTTTACTGGACCGCCGTCCCATTCTCACCGATCCTATCGTCATTTTACATAACTTACTCTAGGTTACAACCATCTGGAAAGTTTCCGAAGCTATTGCAAACCGAGCGCGTTCCGAAGCAGTGGTCGCCGTGTATTTCCACTCTCATCGGTCATAGTCGCGAGGTTTATTCGGTGGCGATTAGTGGAGATGGAAACGTGATTGTGACCGGATCGGGTGATAAAGCTGTTAAGATTTGGAATGCACGAACGGGGAAAGTTGTTCGAACTTTGATTGGCCATCGAGAAGCGGTAGTTGCTGTAGCAATAAGTGATGATGGGAGCATGATTGTGAGTGGATCCAGGGATGGATATGTGAAAATGTGGAGTGTTGCTAGTGGGAAATTAATGGGAGATTTGACCAATGATTTTGAATATTTGAAGGAAATTGCTGTTAGCGAGGACGGGAATTGGATTTTGACTTGTAGCGATAGTGAATTGAGCACATGGAATGCAAGTACAAGGAAGAAACCCCTAAGGACACTCCGTTATGCTGTAAGAAATCTCTCTGATGACATGTACTTTTCGTGTGGATTCGCAATCGAAAATGATGGAAATATAACTGTTAACGTATTTTCGAATGCAGGCGTAAAGATACGAAGTGTAATGACTGCTGAGGGAATCCAAGAATTAAGTTTTGAAAAGAAAAGCTTAAATTTGATTACAATTGGTTTGTGGGATGACGGGAAGATTCGCGAATTTATCTTCGACAGTAAACAGGTCGGCGGCGCATACGTGATAAGTAACGATCAAAGTATTATTGTTGGAGGCTTGTGGGATAAAACTGTGAAAATTTGGAAGTCGAAAACCGGGAAAGAAATGCGAAAATTTACAGGACATAGAGATGCGGTGAGAACTGTCGCAATCAGCAGGGATGGGAAGTTGATAGTGAGCGGATCATCTGATTCGACTGCGAAGATATGGAATGCTGCCGCGGAAAATGTGATTAGAACCTTCAAGGGTGATTTGTACGAGTTAAATGCGATTGCGTTACGTGAGGATGGAAATCTGGCAGCGCTTGGATCATCCGATACGACGGTGAAGTTGTGGAATGCCGACATTGGAAAAGAGACCCGAAGTTTGATTGGTCACAGAGGAGGGGTGATTGCAGTCGCAATCAACATCTACAAAAATTTAATTGTCAGCGGATCGTGGGATACAACTGTGAAAATATGGAACGGCGACACGGGGGACGAAATCCGGACATTGATCGGTCATACTGACCGAGTGAATGCGGTCGCAATCAGCCATGATGGAAATGTAATTGTCAGTGGATCAGAAGACGAAACAGTGAAGGTATGGAATGCGAATACAGGTGATGAAATTCATACGCTGGTTGGTCATGGGAGTGCCGTCACGGCGGTTGCTATCAGCACTGATGGAACTGCGATTGGATCTCGTGATTATGATGGAATGCTGTTCTTGTGGTCAGCCAGCAGAGGGGAGTTGCTGCCAGATGACGCTATTTCTAGTTTCCACTGGTCTTCCGAATACTATTCTCTTCAGCGTTCGGGATGGATCAGGGATCTCAGGTCTGGTATGAATCTGTTTTGGATCCCATCAGAATTTCGCGCACCTCTGTTTTGTAGTTCATTGAAACGATTGGTGATATTTACAAAAGTCGTTGAGGGAAATGCGAATGGGATATTTATAGACGTTTCTGATTTTGCATAAGATTTTTGTAATAAGTTGAATTCAATCCAATAAGAAACCGATCTGCCGTGCTCGTTGGGGATGTTGGTGCGACTGCTTACATAAGCTTGTAACACATTTAAAAAGCAGCAGCAAATTCAGCAATGGAAAGACTTTTACAGCAAGGTTCTTCCGTAGTCTATCCCGACCTGGAGACCATTCTCGCGTTGTCTTCTCACAATGCTCTTTTAAACACCAAGAAAAAAATGTTTGCAAATGAACCCACCCACATTCCGTTGGAAGGAAAGGATTCTTCGATTCACAAGAATACGTCACAGCAAATTGGAACGCGTGTTGCCAATTCGCAATTGCCTACTATTCCGTTATCGGGACTAGCGGCCGCATTGGAGGATAAGAATGATGATGATGGTAAGGAGTTTTCATCCCCTGTCCTTAAATTGAATAGAGAATTAAGACGCTTCGCTTTATTCTACTCTTTTCAACCGCGAAATATATTTATTATTGAAATCGCTGAAATTTGATTAATTTACAATTTTAGAGCGCTTGCTTCCTTCAGGGAAAAGAAAGCCAGGTAGAAAACCCTCAAACGTTGAACCATCGAACAAAAGAACTGCACAAAACAGAGCGGCTCAAAGAGCGTTCCGTGAACGACGAGAACGTTACGTTAAAGACCTGGAAACACGGGTGCAACAACTCGAAGCCCTTCAAGATGGAAAAGCGAAAGAAGGACTTGTATCCGCCGATATCTCCTTGAACTTGCTCCGTGAAAATTTTGAATTGAAACAAAAAGTGCAGAATTTGGAATTGCAAAACGAAACCTTGAAGTCTCGGACTTTTGCGTTGGAATTCCCCTTGCTCGAAAAAGCAGCGTCTAATAACTTACCGTTTTTGCTCGGTACAGAATTCCAGGATCCGTCTGCGTTGGCTGGTTCATTCAGCAATACGAGTGCCGGCGGAAACGACGATTTGCTAAACGCGATGTTCCCATCTCCACCTTCTGAAACCTCGAATATATTCTCATCTGTCGGTGGATTAACTCAACAGAGTGATATTTTCTCTCCATCGCAGAATATCTTTAAACCTTCAATGTTACCCACGGCACCCACGACCACAGCGCCGGGAATGTTTGATTATGCAACTCTTCTGGACCTGACTTCGCCTTCGTTCAATCAAACATCGGAAAGCGCAACTCCGTTCTCGTTGTCGTTCGATCAGCCAGTTCAAGAACAACCGTTTACCGACGATTGGTTGGATCTTTTGCCGAAGGATAACTTTTTTGGTTCTACAGGCGACTATGGAGTACTTCCATCTCCTTCGATGACGCCTAGTAGCGCAGTAGAACAGATTGAGAAGGCTAAGAGCGAGGGAAGCAAATCTAATGTGATGGTAGAGTTGTGCGATGACGATAAATTGCGAGACCGGGTAATTGAGTTTGTCGAGGATGAGAGTGCGTTGGAAGAATTGTGTCATTTGTTTAGAGTATGTAATCCACGATTTATAAAATTCACTTTGTTTAACATGTTTTCAATTTGTAGACGAAAGCTACATGTACTGAAGTTCAAGATTTACAGACAAAGATGGTTGAAGCTTGTAAGAATAATGACAAGGAAGGATTCTTGGATCTTGTAACAACTGCGAAGGAAAAGAAGAGAATGTACATGGTACAGTAAATCCGATTTAAATCATAATGATTTATTCTAATTATGATCTACAGCTACGACTCAAGGCGGGAGTGGTGACCCCAATGGCTCCGGGCGGAAAATGCTTCTAATTGAAATTGGATCAGGATGCTTTTGAAAAGGTCATCAATATCAAATGAATTTATGGGAACATAGGAAGTTTTCGGTAGCGGGAAATAAGATATTTTTTTAAACCTCTTTTGAATATTTTATAAGTGTTTTTTTAAAGTTCTTTGATTTTTCTTTTTGAAAAAAATAATTTCGCATCATTTTGACAGATTCATTTGTTTTTTCAATTCGCAACAACTAATTGTTAAAACTCATTCGGGTTCAGTGAGAATTACTCACGACCGTACATAAGTATTTGAAATCTATTCCCGCAATTTAATAGGAATGTCGTTTCCTTTTCCTCCACCTAATCCGGCAAATATGTTAAACCCTTCATTTCCTCCTTTTGGGCAATTCCCTCCCAATTTTCAGTCTCCTATCCCTCCCCCTATCAATCCAAACGTCTCGATGCCGCCAATGCAAAATTTTCCGACTGCTCTTCCCGGAATGTTTATGCGCCCTCAAATGCCGTTTGCTCTCCCTCCATACTTACCACAGTATCCTTCACCCGCTCCGCCATCCCAACCCGCTCCATCAAAAGATCCACAATACCCTGTTCCTGCTGCAAATCTTTTCAACCCATCCTTTCAGCCGTTTGGACCACCGCCTCAACCTTTCAATTTTCCCGGTCCGTTTTTTGGTCCTATTCCGATGCCTGGAATGCCAATGCCGCCAAGAATGATTCCCATGGGCCCATTCCCCCCTCCTCCACCAGCACAGAATGGCATAGGTAGGCCACCGATGCCGTTCTACCCACCCTATTCTGGAATGTTTCCATTTCAACCCAGTGGGACGTCACTAGCACCTTTCCACCATCGATCAGATACACCAGTGATGCCTTCAACTTCAGCTAAAAAAGGATCATCCGGGTTTGCGGTTGATTTGATGGTAATTGTAGCAGCTCGAGTGTTGAATTCAATTGGGTTTGCGAGAGCACATGTTTCGTCGGTTGCGGTGATTGCAGAGTTGATTCCGTTATATATTGAAATGATTGCCCGGAGAGCGAAAGCAAATGCGGAAGCTTGTGGACGAACAGGAATAAATCTGCACGATGTCGGTTACATATTTGATGATCTTGGGGTTGATGTAGATTTATTGATGGATTTCGGTTCGACGGTTATGAAGAAAGCTGCTAAAGAAATAGAAGAACGAGCGAGGGAAGATAAGGGAAAAGAAGTTGATAATGGAGCGAGAGAGGTTGAGAGTGAAGAGAATTCCATGTTTCCGAGACTTGAACCAGGATCATTTCCTATAAGTGAGTATGTTAAAAAATCCTGATATTTATTGTATTTATATATTTATTTTCGTTACAATGCACAAAAAATTACCTGTATTATTTATTCCTTAAATAGACATCGCCGAAATAAAGAATGAGAAAAAGGATCGACCACCAAACGAAAAACCCTCAGAAGAACCATATCTGCCACCGAAACCGCCTTCAAAACCACAGCGAGTTCCGGATGTAACATTGCCTATTTCACGTATGGATATTGGCCCTTCTGGTATTCTTCCTCCTTTCCCCCCGATTCCTCTCATGTTACCTCCATTGCCGATGTCTTCAAACGCAGCCAGTGCTTTCTCGAATCCGATCAATAACCGGTTGGCGCTTGGTGCGACGAATTCGAATGAGAAACCAACACCTAAGAAAAGCAAAGTTGATCCGTTCAAGACGGTCGTCAAGTTTAAAAACTCCAAACTAAGTGAGCTTGTTGATAAATCTGATCTTGTTGTCGAGGTTCCTTCTAGGGCTGTTGATGACAAAGATTCTGATTCAAAAGAGCCCGACCATCAATACCCCAACAACAGACATGATTCCATCTCAAATTTACTGGAAGCCGCGCTCGACGCAATTTCACTTGATTCAACACCGAGAGCCACATTAATTCCAAACAACAACGCGTTATTATTACTTCAGCATAGACTCGCTAACGTTGTACCAGGGCCATCCACGTTAGATCTTGACACGTTATTCCAATCGGATCCCAGACCTTCTTTAATCACCGCACAATCCTCGCACGTAATTCCGCACCTATTATCATTCTTCGGTGTGGAAGGTGCGCAGCTTGAATATGAAATCTACTTGGAGCGAATGGAGCGTCGGAATCGGGAGAAACTTGAAAAGAGCGGAAAACAATCTGGTGGCGGTAGTGTAACCATTCGTGAGGCCAAGGACGATGCTATTGATATGATTAGGCCGATTGGCGACGGACCGTTTGCGCTGACGGCGGGATTGTCTTCTGGAGTGCGAGTGCAACCGAAAGTAACGTTAAAATTAAGTTTATTATCGACGCCTCAACAGCCGCAAGAAAACTCGACGGAAAAGCAAGATCAGATTCCCGACGTGTCAGATTTTTTCCAAAAAGCGGCGGTAGATACGGTTCATTGTATTTGCGCACCACCAGAGTGTTATAATAATTCTGCGTTTATGGTTGCGTGTGATAAGTGTGGTGTATGGTTTCATGGGAAATGTGTGGATTATAAAGAGACGAGTGCGGAATGGTATTGTGTTCGGTGCGGGCCCGGGATTAGCAGCAGTAGTCGTAATGGGGGTGCTGCAGCGACTGGAGCAGCTGGTTTTGTTGAACAGGTTGCAGAACAAGGGTTTGAAAAGGATACATATGTTGAGGAGTTTGTGGAAGAAATTGTGGGAGAACATGACACTTTGAAGGAGCAGCGTGTTGAGGAAGAGATGGTGCTTGACCTGACGGATGAAATTGAGGAAGCATACGAGGAGGAAATGGGAGAGGTTGAAAGGGAGCAAGAAATGATTGACCTTACAGAAGGAAACGATGGTGAAGAGGTTGATGAGGATATGGATGATGTTATTGATTCCTTATTGGATTTTTGAAATTTTTTGTTTGTTTGGTTGTGATTTTAAGTTATAATCAAGAGGAACTTGTATTTATAAACAATGTTATTATTATCCCATATCAAGTTCTCCAAATGTCACGAAACAAGCAAATGCAAAGAAATTTTGGAAATCCAAAATGAGAAACGGACTTTATCCCTATCACGCGAAAACCTTAATTTTAAGACCCTTGTGTTGTATCATGCAAAAGACGTGATTGAACTCTGCAAATTGAGTTTCCAATGCGGTGGGACATAGGGATACAATTAATTCAGGGATTGAAAACAAAACGACGCAGCAAATTCAACCCAAATGATAATGCTGAATCGGAATCTTAAATACCTGCATAAATTCTCTTTAATCTTTTAAATTTACCATATCTTTCTCATTTCACCCGCTCAGATGAAATACCAACAAATAATCAGGGTCATTTTTCCGATGAGCGGGCCAGATGCATGAAACATGGCCACCTGAGCGCAAGACGGCAAAAGTACCGCATAAGATATTTAAACAAACCAACCCCCTCCAAAAAAATAAAGTCAACCTCTTAAAGACATGAAGTTGGCTGCTGTTTTGTTTGCTGCAACATTCCTCGCTTCAGTTCAAGCTCACACTCTTGTTTACCAAGTTTCGGGTTCAACTACTGGACTTCGAAGTATCGTTAACAACAGCCCTGTAACTGATGTATCTTCTCAGGACATCAAGTGCAATGTTGGAAACCCGCAAGCTGTCACCCCTCGCGATGTTGCACGTAAGCGCATACAACTAATCTTATGGACTCAAGCTGATAAGACTAATAAACTTCACTTGCAACTTTTATTATTTAGCGGGACAGGATCTTTTCTTCTCCTACCGTCACGACGTTCCAAACGACGACATCATGGCATCCAGTCATTTGGTAAGTTTTTTGAACCGGGTTTGATTTTCAATGCCTGTATTAATCAATCTTATATTATTATATTAGGGTCCATGCATGGTTTACGCTGCCAGATATCCAGCAGAATCAGACTGGATCAAACTCTGGCACGAAGGATTGACCAATGGGCAATGGTGCACGACCAAGTACGTTGCGTTACTAACAGCTGCTTTCAACTCTCTGACCTTTTATGTATTTTTTTAAGAATGATCGCCAACAAAGGGTTTGGAATAACCCTTCCATCAAACATGCCAAGTGGACGTTGGGTTTTGAGAATTGAAGTGCTGGCATTGCACAGTGCTTATGCAAGTGGAGGAGCCCAATTCGTATGTTATTTCAACTGGCAGAAGGATCAAGAATAACTAATTAATGCATTTCCTTTTATCAGTACATGCGTTGTATGGATATCAATGTTTCTGGATCAAACAGCGGATCTCCATCCCCAACCATTAAATTCCCAGGGTATTTGAAAGAAATTAAAATAAGTAAATTAATACTCACCTTATTGTTTTTAGAGGTTACAAATCAAACGACCCTGGAATTCTTTTCAACTTGTACACCACCCCACCTCCATCGTCGTACACCGTTCCAGGAGGATCAGTTGGAAGCTTCAGCGGATCCAGCAGCGGAGGCAATACCGGTGGAAACGGTGGACAGTCATCACCTTCTCCTTCTCCTCGCACTTCCCCAGCTTCCTCCCCAGCTTCGTCAGGCGGAAACTGTGTTGCTAAGTACGGCCAATGTGGTGGTCAAACTTACACTGGATCGACTTGCTGTCAATCGGGATCGACTTGCAAACAAGTGAACCAATGTAAGTATTTTTGGGATGTATTAAAGATTTTGAGAATGACAAATGTTTGTTTTCAGGGTACTCTCAATGTGTCTGATCGCGGGTTGCAATTACTCTACTTCCTTGAAATCAGACATCTGTATTTTTATTCATTGAAATCAGACATCTGTATTTTATGAATAAAATATTATTCTATGTTGTGTATTTTGTGAAGAATGAAATAAAGAAAATCAGATTTTCCAAATCATTTTTATACACTCCAACACACAATATAATATTGATGCAGGACCAACTAATAAAAACCAAGTAACATTAACTGAAATCTTCTTTATCGTTACATGGTCTAGCAGAAGTTTAGTTTGCTCCCGTGTTTCGTCGACTGACCAAGAATTATCAATAACATAGTTTGCAAGATCACGTTTCTCTTCGATAGACATTTGTGAGTTGATGCGTGCTTCTGCAGCTTCTGGAAGCAATTTATCTCGTTTGATTAAGCGTTCTTTCTGGAGATCTCTTGGACTAGAAAATAAAAATAGAATTATTGCATGTTATCCCAACTTTTTGTAAAACTTACCAGTAAACCACAACAACGTAATTAACCCATTTGTTCAACTTGGCTTCAAAGAGCAACGGCGTATCCAGAAATACTACTCTCTTTCCTTCCAAAAAATACCGCACAATCTGTCGCAGCATTTCAAAGCGTATCGCAGGATGCGTACACGCATTCAACTTCCTTCGCGCACTTTCATTACTAAATACTAATTCGCCAAGTTTATCCCGTCGAATCTGCTTATTTTCGTCGATTATTGATGTGCCGAATTGTTTAACAGTTTTCCTGTGAGCGAATTTGCCTGGTTGAACGACTTCGCGAGCAATTAAATCGGCGTCGACTATTCCTATATTGTAGCGAGAGTTATCGGTGGATAAATCTTTCAGGAGTTTGCTGACGGTGGATTTCCCCGTTGAAATTCCGCCAGTCAACCCAACTACAAACATGTTTGCCTTTTCACAAACAGAAACTCATTTTGTTCATAACGATTTGATCTTTTTTATTTATCATCTGATTATTATGCATAACTTATCGGTAAACCATCTATATCAAGATTGAACCAATCACAGGAAAGTATTATCAAATAAACGTTATATTGCAGTTGGAAACCCGTTTTTGGGGTCGCAAGGTTTCTTATCCATCATAAAAAATAAATAATAATGTCGACATCGGAATCTTCTGGCCGTTCAGAGCCAGATCACCAGCATCACATCCCAATAGTCGCTTCACATTATGATTCAAACAGTCCACAACACTCACCAACGACTGAAGCAATAGACTTGGAAGGAATCGAAGGTGCACTCCGCGAACTAAATACATTTGCAATAAAAATGCGGGCGCAAAAATCAGTGATGGAAAAGCTTCATTCAGATCTCAGTGGACTGGCGGATTCGATGAAAATAAATACGAACGATTTTCAAATGACCTTACCGTCAATAAACAAAAATCCATCACAACCAAATGTATTGAATCGACCTCATCCGAATTTAAGCAACGTTGGAAGTCTTATGGGTAATTACCACTTGGCAAATATGGAAACTGCAAGGAGTCTGACAGGAAGCAAAGTTTTCAATGCAAATTCTATGAATCGACCAAAAAATGCAGCAAACAGAAGTAGTCGGTTAAGTATTAACGGGGATCAACCATATATGGATCTGGCTGTGGCCGAGGCGGTATCGAAGTATTCTTTGGCGTCAATTGCAGGTTTACAGCAGGATGATTCGCAGGCGGATACCTTGCATGTTCAGAAAGCGGCAACTATGCGACCAAGATCAAGGTCAAATTCTTTTGCGATTGCCAGCGGATCGCTGTTGCCTACTGGAGGAACATTTAAACGAAGGTCATCGGTGAGCATCATGATGAGCAATGCCTCAATGAATCGAGAGCGAGTATCAGTTGCAATAGGTATTCTTTAATCTAATATTTTTAGATAAGTAAAATTAATCTCTGCAATAAGATCCAAAACTTGAAACAAATTCAAAAGGTAACGAAAAATGTATAAAAAAAGTATATCCGTATGTTCAATATTCCTGCTTTCTATAGGTTCTGATGTACAAATGCTGTCATTGCCTAGAAGGACTATTGCTTCTCAACGGCCAAGTGTGAGCGTTTCAAATGCACAAGAATTGGAAGTAGATCAACATAAAAAACCAAGTAGTAAGAAAATGTCCCTCATACAAATTCTCTGATATTCAATTCTTATTTATTCTCAAGTCATTTTACCATCTCCATCTCCTATACAACTATCTCCTCAACATTCGCCGCAACCTCCAACAACAAACGCACCTGTTTCACCAACTTTTCCGACCCAAACTCCAGCTGCACCTCAATCATCCCCTCCGCCTCCAACCCCAGCTCCTCCACCAGCACAAACACAAGCACCCCCAGCTACTACACCCAAAGAAACTCTGCTATCAAAATTTCTCAGCGCTTCCAAAAGACCGGCTCAAACGCACGAGCTCGAGGCCAATTTGATCAAAGAAATCAAAGTGCAGAATGAAGAAGATGAAAAAGGGTTCTACTTTCATCCGAATTCAATTGTAAAATATTTGTGGGATCTAAATATATCTTGTAAGCCTTGGTTTTCTAGTACCTTAGATTTAACTATCTCACTAAAAAAAATTTTCAAGTCGTATATGCTTTAGTAATTTTAATTATTCCTGTATTTGCATCGTTCCCGGACGCAGCTTCATACGAAGTCATGCATGCTGTAAGCTGGTTTATAACGGCTGTATATATTTTCGATATGCTGATAATTTTGCACACGCGAGTTCTAAACGATGGCCAAATGAATACTCTGATGACATCTCGCAAGAACTATATTCTAAGTTTACCCTTCGTTTTTGATGTATTTGCAACAATCCCTTTCGACATCGTTTTCTACTCAAAAATGCGACTTTCCGAAGTACTTCTACTTTTACGGTTATTGCGAATGCGGAGATTCGTAAACATAATTTTCCACAATTATTTTTATTCAATGTTGTTCACAATGATTCAGAGATTGTTTCATATTGGGTTCAACTTCGTCAGTATCTTTATGTTTGGCGGGTTGTTGGTAATATTCATTCATTTGCATGGCTGCTCAGTTTTCTTGGTTGGGAAGATTATGGAGTTCAACACACCTGCTTGGGAACCTTGGCTGCATATTTTGGATTCACCGATTGAACATCAATATACGTGGGCTTATTTTACTGCGATTAGTAACACATTTCCCGTTACTGGATACAGGTAGCAACTGATTAATTATATTATTTTTTTAATTTATATTTCTTCACGAAAATTTAGACCAAACGATCCGATCGAAGTGTGGACAACTATAGCATCCGTCTTAATCGGAGCAGTTTTATTCGCGGTGTTAGTCGGAACAATATCTTCCTTCAGCTTCGGATTAGATTCTTCCGGGCGACAGTTCAGACAGAAGATGGATGAGGTCAATGAGTACATGTCTCATAAAAAGTTAAGTGATACCCTGAAAATGCGAATAAATCAATACTACGAATTAAAGTATCGTGGAAAGTATTTCGATGAAACTGGAATTATGCATGAATTGAATGAATCGCTGAGAACTGTAAATTAATAGTTTTCGTTTTACTACAGCTATTACATAACTCTCACTAATTATAGGAAATTGCAAAACATAACTGCAGTGCGCTCATCAAAAAAGTACCCTTTTTAAATAGGGAGAAAAAAGACGGACGTGATGATTTGTTTATGTGCCGAATCGCAAATGCACTAAAACCAGTCTATTACATTAATGGAGATGTTATATTCGAACAAGGCAGAGTAAGTCTCTTCTTTGATATTTTTTTAGTTTAATTTTATTCTTTTTTTGATAGGTCGGAAACGAAATGTATTTCATTCTGTCCGGTCTCGTCGAGATTGTTGTAAACTCCAAAGTTGTGGGAAAGCTAACAGACGGAGCGTTTTTTGGAGAAGTTGCATTGCTAGGGCAAATGCCGCGAACTGCAACAATTCGAGCTGGACGACCGTGTATCCTTTACACACTTGACCGTACCGCATTCGATCCCATTCTCGCTGATTTTGAAGACATGGCACTACATATTAAACAAGTATACCAAGAAAGAATGCACAAGATTGCGCTTGAAAGAGAGATGAAGATGAAAGAGCTGGAAGCATTGCGTGGACAAGCCAAAGCACAGGATATTAATCCATTAACGAATTCTGCGTTCAAGAAAGATTTAATTTTGGTTGAAAAAGGATCTCAAGTTCATATGTCGGCAAAGAAGTAGAATAAATGATTCAACTTAATCTGAAAAATTCGATATAAAGTCAAAGAACTATATATTTTTATTGTACATATAACATTCAAAACAATTTTCATAAACAGAATTTAAAAACAAACAAACAAAAAAGAAATCATACAGTTGAAGGCGCCTGACGAAATGCGAAAGCCCATATAATGATTAAAAGTACTGCAAACCCGATCGTTAAAAGAACGTCCAAAATCCATCCAAACTTTTCCATCGGAAGCATTTGCGTAAGCGCCCACAACACCAAAAGTCCCAAAACAATCCAAAATAAAACGAGAGGTCCCTTCAATTCAAAACATTAACTTACAAGAACAATTAAATAGTTTACAGTTTACCGTGGTCCAACCGAACCCTGCCATACTGATCGTTACAGTACCAAGTGCGATAAGAAACGAATCTCTGTAAGCTCGCGCGAAATTAGCAAGTTTTGTTTTCTAGATTTCGAAATGATATTAACCGTGCAAAAGCAATATAGAGTCAAACTGAAAAGTACCCAAGTCTCGGTCTTATGTACTGGTTGAGCACCATTCACATCCGTAAAAGGAGCAAGTCCCGCGCGTGGAGTATCGCTGGTTTCGCGACCATCCGTTCCGGATTCATCGACTGTTTCCCTAGCACTTCCATTTCCGACGTGGTGAGACTTCTTTTTCGGCGATTTTAACCTCCAAAACGGTGAAAAAAGCAATGAAACGAGCCAAAGTATGTACAGAATATACGCAATAATCCATGCATCTTTTTTTTTTAAAAAAAATTACTATTTTTTTTTTGGGGGTGAGGAAGACTAAATAATTTCACATACCTTTAATGAGACCGGTAGCGAAAGAATTGGTCGGAGAGCGAATAGATCCACCGGCTGGAACGTTCATAATTAAAGTTGTGTAAGTAAAACTGAGTAAATTTGATTGCTATTAAATAAACAAAATATATATGACTTCATTTATTGCGTAATAAAATGAAGACCATTTTTTAACGTTGAAGCACATTTGAGTTTGTTTACTCAGATTGTCTTCAAATGACATAATTATTCATCAAGTATGATATAAAGTAAATAAATTCTTTTTGACTTATTTTTGAAATTCCAATATTCAACGAATGCAAAAAATCTTTTTCAACTTGGTCCCAATTTTGGCAACTCTGCTCATTGAAGTTAACGCCCAAAGCGGAGGGGGAGGAATGGCTGGCGCAAATCAGTTTCCGGACGGGGGAACGGAAGGTTTGTCTCTCGATTATCGAAACTATTTACTTTTTTTCTTACGTTTTTCATTTTAGCCGTTTGGGTTGCAGTCTACACAATGTTTATAATTTGGTTATTGGGGCTTTTCATCGTTCCCATGACGTTCAGGTTGATGAACAAACCGCGAGTTTCTGGCGGACCAACCCCGGTAATTTTTTGGCTCTCTTCGAAAAACTAGTTATATTCATTTCGCGATTTTCACTTTAGCACGATCGTATGAGCAATTATTGTCGCGCAGCTCGAGATTCTTTCTTGATCTTACTTGGATCGACGTTGATCAATCAATCGGGATACGGCATCACACCTGTAACTGCGACAAATTCCTTCAAATTGCCGAATTGTTTTAATCTCTCTTTTTTTTGTTACAGGTGAATGTCGCGCTCACTTGGATAGTTCTCGGACTCTGCGTATTATGGATTTTAATCGGAATCGTCTTTCCAAAGTGGTGGTTGGAACTGCTTGTTTTGATTCCTATCGCCGTATTGCAAATTATTAATTCCGCTTTTGCTTTCCGCAACTCTCCGTCTTCGCGAGGACAATAAAAAAGGAATGTTTCGATTTTTTTTGGATTCAGTTCGATGATTTTTTGTTCTTTTCATTTTCATCTGTTAAATATTTGTTTTTTGAACATATTTCTTTCATTATAGTCTTGTTAAAGTAAAAAAGAGGTCAGCTCATGTATTATTATAAGGCCCAAAAATTACAAACTGGAAAGAAAATATATGTATAGTAAAGTAACAAAAAGTCCGGGTTTTTTTTTTTTTTTAGAATTTTTCTTTTTCTAACCCCCACTTTAAAAAAAAAACCTCACCCAACGTCCGCTAATCGTTAACTTAACTGCGTCCCCGCTGACCCGTTTTCATTAACTATTTTACAAGTTCGAAGATGTCGCTTCAACTCATTATGTCTATAATAACTCTTCCCACATCTGCAAGCGTGATTTTTCACCCTCTCATCCTCATGAACCGTCATGTGAACTTTAAGATTATATCGTCTCGTAAACGGACTCGTGTGTAAACATAATCCCTTCTGCGCAAACGGACAATAAAATTCCTCTTGACCGTCATGTCGTGGTGATAACTGTGGTGACGCATTCGGAGACCGCGATCCAGATTTTCGACGGTCTTTCTTAAAGTTCACGGGTTGGATGGTGGGAGACGTCGACAACGACGGCTTTCGACGCAAACTCGTGCTCGATGTCGAAACTCGCAATTTTTTCGATTCTGATCGATTGTGATCGTCATTATAGGTGGACGGGGAGAGATACAGATTCGGAGAAAGTGAAGTGGAAGAGCTATCTGAATTCAATCTAGTACGGTTCGCACCAGTCGTTCCGAGGAAATCGTCTAATATTGGAGATGTGGAGTATATATCAAATGTAGGACCCGTCAGCTGCGAATCAGAAGTAATGATCGAAATCCCGTTGTTACTTGAAATCATATTTCGATATTGATTCTGAAGGTGTATATTCTGCAAGTCCACGTCCGCTTGCTGAAGCTGTTCAGCGTATCCGTTGAACAACGTACCCTGCGAATCAAGTCGATTCGTGTTTTTTAGACCGTAGGGATTCTGATCCGAGAAATTCGCTTGCGAGGAGCCATCCGTAGATGCGTTTACTATCTTTAAAAACTCCAAAGATAGCTCGTCCACGGGTGGGGTAATTTCAATTATGGGTGTTTCAGGGACCGTGACATTATTCCCAGCCGACGAAACTATATTAATTGAAGGAGCTGATATCGATCCCGCTAAGTTTGCGAAATTGTGGTCATTCGAAGCAGGAATCGGGAAAGGTGTAAGCTGCCGTTGACCAAGTCCAAACAAACGATTTAGTTCTGAATTTGCATTCGGAGCTGCCGGTGTTATCTCAATCGACGGCATATTGCCCATATACTGCAAGTTGTCGGAAGCAAAAGAAATTGATCCAGCATCAAGTAAATTACTCGGAAAGAAACTGGATTGTTGAGGCTGCTGCATTGGGTACATAAAGTCGCCATCGATTAAATTTACTGGGACTGAAGGCGAGAATCCAAGCATTTCTTCATTTGGTGAATTAGAGGTGCTGCTATAACCAGAAGCGACAGATAAATTATCCAGCGAGAGGGGAGGCATGTAGTATGGGGAATTTGGAGAAGCGGAAGAAGCATTGAAAGGAAAATCTTGCGACCATGAAGAGGTAGAACTTAACGTGGGAGAGGTCACGGGAGTTCCGTTCCAACTTGGTGGATAGGAAGAGTGGGGAGACAAATTTGAATCAACAGAGAGATAAGATGAGGTGTTTGTATTTATCTGCAGATGAGGATGCATTTGCGATTGATTCAAATTCAATTGAGAAAGGAATTCGTCGATTGCAGAAGTGTTAATTTCCATTTTAGTTTTTTCGATATTATTAGAGATTCTAGTGTTACAATTGCACAAACTTGATCTGACGAAATCGAACAATTGTTTCATAAATTAATATATTTGAAAATAAAGTATCAGGTTATCTTTACAATAATTAGAGGATCAAGTCTGCTGTAAAATCATGACAATAAGTTTCGAAAGCTCACTGTTATAAGAACGCATATGTCCAAAATATTAATTTGGGGAGAGCCAATCCCGGATTTTAGTTCCCGTGTGTCCCTTTGTTTGTCTTCGACGTTCCCTCAACATTCCCTCGACTTTATGCTGTTCCTCGATCTCCTTCTCCAAACAAAAAATTAAGTCCAACACTTCTTCGTACTCATCCACGTGCTCCCACGAAGCTGGTATATTTGCCGTCTTCATCTCAATCGCAACAAATTTATTTTTTCCTACGCACTTTACGCAAGCGAGCGTGATTCTGGTAGCTTGAAAAAGAGAATATGCATAAATAATATGATGATCAGCAATTTGTTCAACGACATACCAATCACTTGTAAGAGGAAAGTCATCACTTCGCCAAGCGAATCCACAGGAACATCGAGAAACTCCAATAATTTAGCTCGAAGTCCGTTGATCGCTTCATTCACAACTTTCACCGTATCGTCGTATGCATGATCACTGTCGTTATTTAGAACGGAATCTGGGCCACCCGATTGTTCACAATACACCGACTCATTTCTTTTCCCAAATTTACAAATTCCGACAATATCGACGTTGAACGTTGTTGATCGATTTCCTACGACATGCTTTACTTGCTTTGTGGCATCCGATTGAATTTCCACGTATCCGAAAACCAACTTTCCAAAAGTATGTTCAAGTGCTGTAAACAATGGTGCCAGTTGCTCAACAAGATACTTGCGTTCCCTGTTGTGGACTTCCAACGTGTGGCCTGGTTTATGCGCAACAAGATGGTAAACTAAATCAATAAAAAAGGAATCATCAACTAAGACGTAGTAAAACGCCCAAATATTTGTTAAGTACATTGATTGAGTACGCTAGAGGTAGCATGACAGTGCGTATCGTTGAATCCTTTTTCCATCATAATCGACAACTGCTTATGAGCTAGATTTAATGGTTCCTATCAAAAATTACTGCTTAATCATTTAAAACGAAAGAATTGACCAAAGTTACAGTTTTCAAATTACGCAACCACTCGCGTATTTCATCAGAGAGGTAACTTTTCACTTTATACGATTCCATCGTCTGAAAGTACTCCGGAAAATCATTCTTACAACCTGGTATACTGGAAAATATATAGATGTGCTCCGCAATTGGCCTGTATAATAATATAAGAAATGAATTTGCTCTGAAAATCAAAAAGAATTTTTTTCTTGCGATTCTTTCGTGGGTTTAGTGCCTGGTCGAGGTTTGTTTGGAGAGGAAATTTGCGGGCCTACTTTCAGAGAGAAGTGTGAAAATTAGTCAGTTCAAATTGTTCTGGCAAACCTTTGTCTAAATCATTCTTAACTTTCTTGGTCGACTTTGATTGCCTGTTTGTCGAACTTGCTCTTTTCGGTAGGGGTATACTTGATTCGACGACTTTATCACTCGTTTCCGAAAGATTGAGGGATGTTTGCGCGATGGTGTAGTTGGTTTTCAATGCTAAAGTAACTTGCTGATTTCGCTGCAGAAAAAAATCAAAATTAAGCGATCAGATAAAACAAAATAATAATTACCTCGTCCCCCACTTCGGTCCAGACACTTTTACTCTGGTAAATTAAGATTAATTTGTAATTTTGTAAAAACGAACCCGAAGTAGAGAAATAATTCAAGAAAGAAAATTTAATAACTTTGGGCTATATAGGTAGCTCGGAGAGACCCTTATAGCCGGACAGGTGATCCTTTCGGATAAAGAACCCGCTGCCAAGAGTTGGTACGAGTCTGGAACGAATCGCCCAATACCCACTGCAATAACATGCAGTCTTCAAAGTTGCTGTTGTTGAAAGGGGCTATATAGGTAGCTCGGAGAGACCCCTATAGCCGGACAGGTAATCCTTTCGGAGAAAGAACTCGCTGCCAAGAGTTGGTACGAGTCTGAAAAGAGTCGTCCAATACCCACTATGCAAACATAGTCTTCCATTCACAACCCAAAGGGAACCGGGGAATATAAAAAAAAATCAATAAAAATGAACTTACCGTTAGCAATGCATGTAATCTCTCAGCCTCCAAAGCTTCCGATTTCTTTCTGTCTTCTTCTGGGGGCAGTGCGTCAATTTGGTCTTGGACATCTTTTACAAAATCGTCCCATTCAGCGTCTGGACATTTTAATCGATAGTCGCGAACTTCGCAGTAAATATGCGAAGCCATTTGAAGAATGACGCTGTCAAATAAACACGGCCCAAAATAGCTCTATTTCAACATTCACGACACTGTAAGCTTTCTAATAGGTTATAATCACCTATACTAATATTTTCACAAAATCACATTCAAAGCTTTGTGATTGTGATCGTTCTTCAAATTGCGATCTTACACATACACCAAGATAGAATGATCTGCAGA
Organism: Nowakowskiella sp. JEL0407; assembly: GCA_027600645.1. NCBI lineage: Eukaryota > Fungi > Chytridiomycota > Chytridiomycetes > Cladochytriales > Nowakowskiellaceae > Nowakowskiella > Nowakowskiella sp. JEL0407. Next base: position 45,966 of record JADGJK010000076.1, read on the forward strand.
CTGGCCATGGCTTCGAATGCGTGCAATAATTTCTCGAAAGCTGATTTCTTGTTGTTCTGAACAAATTTTTTCTCCACGAGAGGGTTCTTAGATAATGACAGTGAAAGTAAAATAAAATTTTTGCGCTATTTCCTCGTCACTTTCCAAGTAAACTGTTTCCCAGGCGTTTTCGTTCTTTAAAGAAAAATTAAGATAAAAAGGTTAATACTAAAGAATTTAACAAAAAGATGACTTTGGGCTATTTAACTACCAAGTGACACTTATAGCCAGAACGGACACTTTTCGAGTCAAAGGGTCCCCAGGAGTTAAGGATGAATCTATCAAGACTCGACCAATACCAACTATGTAATATAGTCTTAGATTTCACAACCAAAATGTAAGGCAGTGAGAAAAAGAATTTTGGAAATGCGAAGACTCAAAATTGCCCAAACGTCGACAATCGTAAAAATTATAAACATTCCATGTCGATTCTATTAGTATAATAATATTCATGACACTGTATAAGACATACATTATTTTTGTAAAGTTAAATGATTACATCAAAAGTTAAATAAAATAAAAATACAAAAGTAAAATCAAATATCATGTTTACTCCTGCGATGTCGTCTCAACTCATTAATTCTATAATAACATCGTCCACAAATATCACACTCAAAGCTCCGTGATCGTTCTTCAGAATGCGATTTTATGTGTACCCGAAGATTGAACGATCTGTTGAATGGTTTTATATGCGTGCACATTCCTTCCGCGACGAATGGGCAATACATTTCTTCAAAAGTGGATTTTTTTGATTCGAAGGCTCGAGTTGCTGCTTCTACGGCTGCTGCTGATGATACGATTCGTTTGCTTCGTCTTTTGTTGGGTTTTCGCTTGTTGATATCTACTTTGGAAGGTTGAGATTTGGGTGAATTTGTTAAGGTTAACGTTGTCGATACGACTGGAGAGGTGGCTTCTTCACTGATGGGAGACGGTGAACGTTGGCATGCGGTGAGAGGTTGCGTTGAGATGATCTGCAAATTGGTGTGAGAATTTAAATCGGGTTCGTGGATTGTATCAGGATACAGCATTGTAAATTTTATCCCGTTTGACGATGGAATTTGCTCGATAGAAGAAAGTAAGTCTGTATCAGTATAGTTTAACCCAGTAACAGATGCATCGTAGGATTGGTTTAGTGACAGCTCAAGGTCCGGAACTTGAATTGGCATTTGGTTGAAGGTTAACGTTGCGGTGTTTGTAAAGGTTTGCTGAAAGTATTTCGGAGCTTCGGGGTATATATATGAAATATTTGACTCTACCGATTGATCTGAAAACATTGAAGTATATGCGGTGGGATAGATTTTTGTGGTCGATGGCGATCTTATGGAGTCTGAACCTTGATGAAGTAGAAGCGGAGCGTAGTTCACTGAGGTAAACGGTGGCATTGTTGTTAACTCGATCGCTTGCTGTTGCTGTTGGTCGTAATAGGAAGTATCATCGTCTTTAATCGATTTTAAACCTATCAGAGGATCAAACTGATCAAGATTTTGGTTTGGGATCGAAGTAAACCACGGAAACAAAATGTCTTTAGACATGAAACAAACTCAAGTCGAGTCAAGTATCTGGTGTTTTTTCAGGAATAAAAACGTTTACGAAGATGTCAGACCTAGTTTTAAGTACGCGGAAGCATAAACATAAGGTGTCAGCCGAAATCACAGCCACAAACAAGTTCCGTCATCCCAATAAAAACACGAGGGAACAATGATGTATCTTTTAGTTGATATTGTATGATATTATGGTTTATTTGTCGTTTCCTGCCAAATATTTACGATCTTTGTGGAAGACTTTTGTGTGCGTGATTGCCTAAGGTTATCGCCCTGCTTAGCAAGACACACGTTTTTTTCCCAGAATTCCATTTTGGACTTCCCTTCGTTTATTTTGCAAGTCAAGTCCACAAAAGTTTATTTTCATAAAAGCCAACAAAGATTGAGAAAAAAAAAAAAGATACCAAAAAAAATTGAAAAATACACTTTGTTTCTCCGTCCTTTCCTCCAATCTTCTACATTCTATTCCTCAAATCCGCTATTCCCTGCAATCGCTCTTTTAACCCATTAACTTGTGTCGTCAAGCTCTCCACCTTCTGTTTCAACTCCTCATTTTCACTCCTTAATCGTTCAACTTCTCCGTTTCCAGTTGCGGCATCGTCTTTCTTGTCCTGTCCTTCAATCTTCGATCTTTGCATCGACAATTTCTGATCAAGCTCACGACCTTCAAAGTTCGCCAGTTTGCTTTCGAGTTCTACAACCTTCAACTGCAGCGACACAATAATCTCGTCTTTAACTTTGAAGTCCTCTCGTTCCTTTGCGATACTCTTTCGTCTCATTCCCTCAATCGTTCCATGCGAGCTTCGAAGTTCGTCCGCCAAAGCGTCCATTGCCTCCTTCGTAACTTGCAATTTATCTTCTAATTCCGTAATGGTTTGTTGCTTTGCATCCAACTGTGTTCGAAGATGCGCTAATTCCATCGTCATTCCAGCACTTAGGGATGCGCGAGCATGAGCAACCGATTTTCGACGGTTTGTTTCATGTTCTTCTTTCTCCTTTTCATCTACCGCTCCGTTACCCTTGACGGCTTTTTGGACGACTTCCAAATTAGTAAGACTCTCATCATCCTCGGAACTTGTCGCGACCGCTTCAGCAGCTTCAGAAATCACTCGCTCCAGTCTCACAACTTTCTTCTCACTCTCGCTTAACTCATCTTTCGTTCGTTGCAGGTTCTCGCGTTCATCACGCAAATTCTTTTCCATACTATCAAGTTCCGCAGTCCTTTCCGCCAGTTGCTGTTTCAGAGAGTACGCCAAATCCTCAGCTTTTTGGTGTTGCGCCTCTAATGCTCGGAGTTTTGATTCAGATGATTTTAGTTGCGAAGAGAGGATTTCGACATCGTTCGAGCGTTCTTCGAGTTGGAATTGTGTTGATTGTAGTTGAGAATGAATGTGTGTGACGTGTTGCTGGATATCTAAGTATTGCGTTTGAATGGATTCAGATTGGAAGATTTGGGAGTCTAGTTCTGCTCGCAGTTTGGTAATCTCGGACTTTATTTTTTTGAAGAAAAAGAAGATTAATTTAAAAAAAATTGAATTAAAAGCGTAAAAAACCTACTTGAAGCGATTCGATGATTTCATTTGATCGGCTGTAGTTTTCAATCAGTTCATTCAAATGGTCTTTGTCCTTCTGGCTGTCGATCGCCAAATCATTGAATCGAACGGACAGCTCGGAAAGTTGCTCTTTGGTGAAGGTCAATTCCATTCGCTCACGAGCAAGTTCCTCTTGGATTAATTTCATATTGGCGGCGGCGGCGGCAGCGGCAGTAGAGGATGTAACGTCCTCTGAAAATCCGTTAGAAGGAGAGGCAAGTGATTTTAATGCGTTAATGGCAGATTCTCGTTCAATTTGAACCTTTTGAATTGCTATATAAAGAGAATATTAAAAAAAATATACCAAATAAATCTCCGCCATATTACATTTTTCCAAAGTATCGGCATGAATTTTTAAAGTTTCGGCTTGCTTCTCATGCATTTGAGACATAGAATACGCATTATTGAGTTCTTGCTCAAGCTCTGACAACTTCACCAACAATTCTTCAATCTGTCGCTCACGACCTTTCACAATACGAGTGACTTCGTCCTTTTCACGTTGTACACGCATTATCTCATCTCGAGCAGTGGCCTGCAATTCAGCCCACTCCGCCTCTCGTTCAATCAACGTATTCTTAGCCGTTTGTTCCATCTTCAACTGTTGATTTCGCAATTCCGTTCGAAGACCTGAATTTTCTCGTTCCAGTTCGTCGACGGTTGTAACAGCTTCCTGCATTGTCTGATCGAATTCCAGAATTCTGGATTGCGCATGATCTAGCATACTCTGGGATTCAAGATACTTTGACGTGAGATCGGAAATAACCAGTTCCAGTTCCCCGACCTTTACGCTCATGTCTTGATGGGAGCCGGAGGACGACTCTTGTTTTCGAGCGTACTTTCGAGCTTCCAATTCTTTATGCAATTCCTTATTCTCACTCTTCAAAACAGACAGGTCGGTGTCGAAGGTAGATTTCTGGTCGATTAACTCAAATTCTTTCTTCTCCAATTGCGATTTTAATCCGGAAACTTCCGACTCCAAGCTTCGCTGAAAAGCCTCCGCTTGAATACGTGCTTCCTGATTTCGCTTTGAAGCACGACACCACAACGCTACCTTTGACTGCAGCGAGCTATTTTCCGTCTGCAGAGCGTGAACCTTCGCCTCAAGTTCCACCGTACGTGCCCGTTCTAATTTCGAAGTCTCTGACGGATCGGACGAGACTGATTGCAAGTTTTCGACCAAATTACGTAAATGTGCAATCTCGTCCTCTAAATTCTGTCGTTTGGAATTACCGATTCGCAACGTATTATTATTTTCCTCTACGGTGGTCTTCGCTTTCGCAAGTTCCTTCTTAAAATGAAGCAAAGTCATAAACAGCTTTCGTTTCACATCATCTTCTCCGCCAGCCCGCTTATTTAATTCGCCTTCGATCGCTTCTGAAAAGTCTTCACCGTATTTTAAATCGGAGCTCGTGGTTTTCCCGTTTTTCACAGCGGCACCTAATTGTACGTTGAACCAATTTTCCTTCACTTTTAGGTCATGAATAATCTTGTTCTTCACATTAACTTCGGCAATAAGTTTCTGATGTGACTTTAAAATCTCTTCTTTGGATTTATTCATCAACTCGGCGGGGAATTCCACTGCAACGGGGCTTTGAGGAACGGCTGTCAGGTTGGAGGTGGTGTTTGAAGACAAATCGATAGGCACTAAAGTGCGCGAAAGTGAGCCGTAGGGTGAGTTTGGAGTAGACGAAATTTGTCGAGATACTCGCCGTGCAAAGTAAGTCTTTTCTTCAGGTTCGGTGTTCGTCAAAGGGGATGAGTGGATGGGAGAGGAGGAAGAACCTAAAGGAGGAGTCATTACCGAGCGGAACCATTGATTAGGTTGAGTATTATTTTGGTATGTGTTCTGTTGGTATTGGTCTTGGTAGTATTCGTGGATGGGAGCTGGGTGTTGTTGCGGTTGATTGTAGTTTGAGTTTGAAATATAATCATGCTGCACCAGCGACGAATTGCGGGGAAATACCTTGTTGTTGTCCAAAGAAGGGATATTTGGAAGGGCTTTCTGCTGGGTGGGGGAATAGTATGGGTCCATTAGTTAACAACGAGCGACGGAATACGCGGATAGACGGAAGAATGAATGCGACGGAAACAGAAAAGCTTTAATAGAAAATTCTTTTCTGGAGACACTTTTCTTTATAAAAAAGAAAGAAAAAAGAAATCTCCTTTTCCAAGCAAAAATTCGTCAAGTTATTTGAATAACTGTAAAAATTTCAATTTTCCTTGGTATCTTCTTTTTTTCGATCCCGTCTCCGATTATTGCTTGTTGTATGTTTATATTTCGCAACAGGTATGCTTGTTTCGTAATTTTGGATATTGATCAATCTGAATTTCCAACGCTTGAAATTCGCCTGCTTCCAAATCAAGCAAATTTTGCATCTTATAAACACTATTTATTACGGTACTTATTCGTCATTAATCCGTGCATTCACTCTCAACTTTTGGGTTGGGACCTTCTTCTTATTTCCTTCATCATCAATCTCCTCAGTTTCTTTTACTTCCGCAAAGAAGTTGGAACTTACAATCTCCACATTATCTCCCAAAACCTGTTTCAACCTATCCAGAATTTTGTCCATTGAGACCCCGTTACCACTGATCTTTCCTTCTAATCGCAGCAATTCGTTCACAGCTTCTTGAGCGAATAACTTTTCTTCTTCATTCGTCTTCTTCGCTGAAAACATTTCGCGTAACTGTCTCATTCGTGCGGCTATGACGCGAGCTGGCATCATTGGTTTATCTATGATCGTTTCCTCTTCTGATGACCCGCTTGATATGGACGATTGCGGTGACGCCAGTTGGTCGCAAGTGACTAAACTAAGCGTTTGTACTATCCTTGGGACGAAAATGGGGTCTTTGCATAATAGGGGAGTGTTCACTATCATTAAGTAATTGCAAGTCGATTCTTCCGAAAAGAATGAAACGTGGGTTGCATGGTTGGGTAAACAGTGAAACTGCAATTGGAAAATGTTAATGTTATGCAGACATTTGATTACCACAGGATTTAACGAACCTGTAAGTCGACTGATCGTGGTTTATTCGTCAGCTCGCAAATTGTTCCTCCTGACCACCGCTGCTTCACGTAAGCGTACGATTTCAGTCCGTCATTAAAGACTTCAATCGACGTGCCCTTTTCATCCAACGTTTTCAGATCATTCGATTGCTCAGATACGTCAGAGATTTCTTCGCCACTGCCAATCGAAGGAACAACAATGCTTTCATAGCTTCCAAGAAAGTATTCCATTTCCTTATCATTTAAGAGTTGCCCACCCCCGTTTTGAATCATGTGAAATTGTCTAACGTGTCGGTTATAGCATAGTTCGTACGTCCAATACCCATTGTCCTATAAGAAAATACGAGATAAATTCTAACCCAAATTGCTAAAATTATAAACGCATACGTAATAATAGCATTGACTTCCAATTAATGGTTTTAAAAGCTGAAGCGAGGATTTTATAGTTTCAGAAAGGTCAGAGTTAAGGTCTAATGAAGAGGAGTCTGTGTCGTTTGAAAAGGTCGGGATGGTACATTTCATCATCTTGTCCTCTTTCTGTTCCAAGCCGACGGGTAGGCTAACGGGGAGATACAAAACATCGTCTGAATCCTAATTAAAATGTAAGTAAAGCAAGCATGACACATTTTACAAGCAGAAATACCGAATTAGCGGAATCGGGGAGGAGAATGTTGTTATTGTTTAAAACCACATTAAATTGCGGAAACGTAAAGAGGTCATTATGTACAGGCGCATGCTTAGCACTAGTTCTGAAGCCGTATGCGGTTCCGGAAAGCGTCGCGGAGACGACGAGTGGACAAGCGACGAGACAAACAGCAATTCGATGTGCCATTCCCCAATTGGCCAGAAACGAAAATGCTCGCCCGATTTCTCACGCCGAAACGAAATAACATTATAAAGTTTATTACGAATAGACGATTATACTCTAGTTACGATTTCAATAAAGGTCTTCCCCCAAAAGTCCTGAATCCTTCTACGCTTTCAAGGTTCGATTTATTTAATTCAACTGATCCTTCCACTCGATTCATTTCCGCTGTCTACAACAACGGGTTCCTATTTTCGAACGATTTGAGACTTAATGGACCGGTTTTTGTGATAAACGGCGAGATTTTTATGTGGGATGTGTTGCAGTATGGAGTTGGTTCGTTGAAGGAGGTTGAATTGGAAGCTGATGCGTTTGCTACCACTTCGATTGAAGGAAGCAATGATAAAAACTCAACAATGCATATTGATCCTGCCTCTCCGTTCCATGGGTGGACGAAGCAAACTTTCGAGATTCTGGAACTTTTGGACATTTTACCTGAAATTTTAGTTATCGGAACCGGATCGCAAACCGCACAGCTTCCAGCTTTTTTGAAGGAATACATTAATTCTTTTGGAATACAAACTGAAGTCATGGGAACGGTATGTTGTTTCGGTTTTTGCAGTGTTTTTCCGATTTTCTGATTGATTTTGATTTTCTTTAGAAATATGCGGGTGCAACTTATAATATGTTATTAAAAGAAGGAAGGAAAGCCGCCGCCGCTTTATTACCAAACATTCCGACATCGGCGAGAACAGGATTTCCACTCGTGAAGTTTACTACGACGAATCCGGATGAAAGGAGCTGAAGAAGCGAACTATTATTATCTATTATTCAAAAGAACCACCAAAAATTGAAAAAACAACAATAGCGACCAACAAGAAAAAACACAAACTCAAAATTAATACAAAACAACAACAGACACTTTAATTATCATTGTTAACAACAGATTTGCTGCATACATCGAACATGAAGAATGCTTCTTTACATCTGCGTATTAAATTATTATAAGATCAAATCAAATGACATCCTAATTATTTCATACCTGTGGAACAACGTCGCTGGTTTTAATAACCCAAACTTCTGGTCTTTTAACCAACTTTAATGTCTTGGCTCCATTTGCCTCCTTGCTGATACCAACGTACAATCCCTTCTCGTGTTCCTCATGAGCGTGCTGTTTAATCGGAACCTGTCCACTCGACGAATGTCTGGCTTCCATTATAACTTGTCCAGCATCGTAACTGTTAGCAATCGGAATCCCAGCAAGAGCAGATGGAGGAGGTTTTCGTTTTGCTGGTTGGATCCAGTATGCACTTCCGGCGATATCTGCAACACTTAAGAAAAGCGTTGTTTGCGGGAATTGAGATTGAAGTGATAGAAGAGTTGTTGCGTTGAGAGGGCGGATCGACCATAACAGATTCGGATTTCGTTGCGGATTGCAGTCACGTTTTGGGACTAAAGTAAGTGTCGGTAGATGAAAATGTGGAGAAAGTTTACATAATTTTTGAAGTACCTGCAACAACATCGTCCGTTTCTCCACCAACCCAAGATCTTTTCATAGAAAGACAGTTTCCTTGAAGAAAAAATGAAATGAATACGAAATAATCGTATAATCTTGAAAATTCCTTACCAGATTTCGCACTGGAGACCATGTAAACACTCGGTTTTCTAATAAGCGTGAAAATAAATCTCGAAGCAACTTCATCGCACGATTCCACTTCTCGGTTAATAACATCATCATCATCAACAAAAGAGCTTTCCTCTTCTTTTCTTTCCATCTTCGCTTCACTACGTTTCGCCATGTTGATCACATGCGGTTTTTCCGTCCGAATTAAAAACCGATTCTGGTTGCCGTTGTTGCTGATCTTTACTTTTGGGCGGTCTAAATCTTTCTCTAGGATGCACGAAAGCGACATTTCCAAGTTGGTTCGTGAAGTTTCAACCGATGTCGTTTTTAAGCGTACGGATACGTCCAGATGAAGCATTGTCGCGTGAGTTTTTGAAGAGGATGGGTTGTAGTTGTAGTTGTAAGGGTTAGCGTAAGATGGGGTGTATACTCCGTAGATCGTGGGTGCAGCGAGTGAGAAGTGCAGCATCGCCGTTAGAAGGAAGACTATGTAGATCATGGTGATTTTTGATGAATGTGAGATAATTTAATTCTCTCCGAAAGATTTCTCGAGACTTTCGACTTGATGTGAACGATGATCGAAGTGGTAATCAAGGAAAAAAGAATCTTAATTTTAACCGGAAATGAACGAGAATGTGAGTAGAAATTAGCGAGTATTTAAATTCTAAGAATAATGTAAATCAAAACTTGGAAGTGAAAACTTGTAGTGAGCTTCAAAACGAAAGTTTGGAATTTTAAGAAAAAAAAAACCCAACGCGCTTTTTTATTTTGACAACTTTTCTTTCCAAATTTGATCATTCAGGGACGTTCTTCAAATACGTGTATTAAATTCATAACATTTGCATAAAGTTTCGGGGGGTTTTGACAAGATAATTTAATTGATTACTCCAAAGAGAACATTTATTCATTCTGATTAAATCCATATGCTAAAGAAACAAGCGATAGTTCAACACTATTTCAAAACATTTCAGACCACATTTCTCATTCCTTGTCCACGCTGGTGTATATTCTCTTCAATCGTATTCTTCACAATAAATCTCACAATTTTCACCGTTTTGGTTTGTCCATTTCGCAATACTCGCGCAATACCTTGATCTTCTGCCGCAACTGCATATTCTTCTTTATAAGCGTGGAAAGGATGTAGGATAATACAATGCGACGCTGGCGATTAAACATTAAATTTTTAAGTTACACACAAAAAAAAAATTTCAAGTACCTTCCGTCAAGTTTAACCCACTTACAGAATCTTGTGCAGAAAGAATCATAACTTTCACAGTTCCGCTCGCCTCAGCTTTGCCTTTACTCATCCTCAATAACTTTGAAGTAGACTTTACATCCGAACCCGTCGCCTTTCGTTATCCCTTAATATCAACTTTATCTTCTGGATCAGCCTCTTCCACAACCTCTTCTTCAACAGCAGAATCCTTAAACCTTCGCAACGCAGACTCCCGTGATTTCCAACCATGACGAAGTCGCACATTATTTATTGCGTACGTATGCAATGCGTTTAAAACGAAATCCGCCAGATTTCCGAATTGAATAAATATTATAAAGCGAGCGGCGGCAGATTCCTTTGGGGTTTTATAGATGTAATCAACCAGTTCGTGGATTTTCGATCCAAACTAAAACAAATTAACATTGTTTAACGTAAAAAACATCCAAGTTGAAAATATTCATATACCAGATTTGGGTCCAAGCTTCCCACTCCTTCATAATACTTTTCGACGACCGTTTTTTTACCCTGTGGGGTGAAAGTTGCATAATGTCCTCTAATTCAGTTGGTTCACGACAAGTGGGGCATAATCCTGCAGCTCCGATAACGTTATTCGCGCATTCCCAACAAAATGCATGGCCGCAAGGAAGTACACCCGCATCCTGTTTCACGATTCGATCTTCCAAACAAACCGCACAATTGGAATCATTCGTACCGTCCGCATATGATTCTGCAAGATTTTTAAAATAGTTGTATTGACGTTGCGTTCCCGTCCAATTCATTCTGGATTCATTCGAGTTGATCTTGCGCTCGTCGAAGTCGATTGGTAAGTTCTTCTGCATTTCCACGACCGACCGCCAATTCCTGCTGCAAGGGTGTGATTCCTTGTATAGACTGACTAATCTCTTTTGTTAATCGTCCAATATTTGCAGCTCGAGATGACTGAACTCGCTCAGCGACTTTTTCAATTGAAAGCAATTGGTCACCTTCCGCAGACATTGTGATTTAATAGTGATTGCATAACATCAAGAGGCTTACGGGCGAGTAAGAAGTGACATGCGAGCGATAGAAGGAAAATTCTTGTGGAGTTTGCGATACTATGATGGTCTCATGTATAGGGTCGGGAAACGCAATGTTCGGTTCGTTACGAAGCACACGGTTTTTGATGAATCTGATCGCTTCGTATTCTAGATTCCGCCAAAGATTCGAAGGATCAAGTTTTAAAAAGATTGCGCAATTCAAAACCGCCTTTAGATTTTCAAGCCGTGGAGTACCAGTGAGCGCCCACATGTGTTCGGCCGACAACAGTTGAATTTGGTTTTGAATAATCTTGTGACGATCGGGAATTTCGTGAAATTCATCAAATACTATTCGATGAAAGTGAAACCACGATAGGGAATAGCCTCCCTCCACTTCATACTGTTCGGACGAAAGCACTTCAATCCTATTTTCAAACTTATCTGCAGTAATCAAACGTTTACAATAACAGGGATTCTTCAAAAAATTGTAGGTGGCAACGATGATTTTCGCATTCATAATATCTTCGATCGAAGTACTTTCGTAGACTCGCTTTCCGTACAAGTTGATTGTCTTCACTGTTCTCCCAAGACACTTCTCAAACTCTTTTGTCAATTGACTTACGATATTGTTGGGTGCCAAGATTAGTGTAGCCTTCGAAAGGATTCTTTTTTTTACAGGCTGTGCATCATCATCGTCCTCATCAAAATTTCCTTTATCATCGAACGTATCTTTATCTGGAAGCGGTTTCGGGGGGCAAAGGTAATTCGTACAGATCATAAAAATTATCTTCGGAAACTCCTTCAGGGAATTGAAATGGTCTATTGTGGCACAATGCAATGGTTGTGATTGTTTTTCCAATCCCCGGTTTATCCTAAAACAAAATGAAAATCAGATTCTGAATGTTCGCAGCATAGAGAAAAAAATTTCTAGTCATACCGCAATTATTCCTCCACGTATAGGTTGATAAAATTGCTGGATATCCTCAGTGTTTCCCAAATTCCTGTGTGAAATAACAACGGATCGTTCTTCGTCCACGGCATAAACATTAGGAGCAAAGTAAAACGCCGCGTCGCCATTTTCTAAAGTGCGAAGCTGATACTCGAAAGCTTAATTTTGACGAGAGCCGAGCGGAAGGAATAACATCAAAAGTGTCTGGAATTTTATGGTCGAAGAAGCGAGCGATTTTGCCATCTTCAACATACGGCAAATGGGTGCCAGTAACGATAAAGGTCTTCCAAGCGCCAAGTAATTCACAGCGTATTCTTCTTGCAGTGCTTCTTCTGATTCAAGCGAATTGATATCTTCAGAGTCCCAGTAAACTTCAAATGACATGTCGCAACGCCAGGTGCCAGTTTCCTTAACGTCCATGAATATTCTGCAATTCGAAGCAAGCCCGCTTTGAAACAATGTAATCGAAAAAAGAAGTTCTATCTTCGTAAGAGTAGGAGTCATGTTAAAGTCTCGTGCCGGACTCCTTGAGTACCAGTCTGTAGCGGTATTTTAGAGTATTCTTTCTGTGCGCAAGAGGATTTCTTTCACGAATTCTCTAACTTCATAAGTACCATATTCCGAACGAGGAAGTCCAGCCAAGACTGAGAAAGTGCCCGAAGCTTTAGCGAGAAATATCCCACCTTCGCATAAGGATCTTTCAGGAACCGAAACAAACTCAGGCGGGCGAGAGGGGGAGCAGTCCGTATCAGGGTCGTAACCATTGTCGTAGTAATACATCGGAATGTCATCTTCTTCGTCGGAGTAATAATATCCTGCGCGCTGTTGCTGCGGAACGCCGCTGCGAAGAAGAATGTCCGAATCGTCGTCGTAAAATTCATCGTCGAAAACAACACCCTTGACCAGTTGTTATTTTGACACACTGCATTTATCCCAATTTGTCGACGACAAAAGGTCATGTAAATATGTGTTGCTTCGATTACATTCTTCATTGAATATCGTTTATATCACTAAATCATAATGTTTTTTCTTTCAAGCAAATCAACGACCAATGGCATTGTTCAAACGCAGGTAGCAGAGTACACTTTACAACACGTTGGTTCAATATAATATACATCTGAACACGAAATACAATTAATGAAGGTATCGAGATAATTTATGCATATGACGTTATATTTTTGAAATTAATCTATAAAATAAAATTCGTATGGTTTCATTAAAATGATCTCCAAGATGAATTTTTAAATGACTGAACAAGAAACGTTAATCCAGTGTGTGGTCACTTATTCAATCATGAAGGTTACTATTGTCGAATAAATATTGATTATCCAACAGCCAGTTACTTGCAGGCGTTTGATCGGAACAATTGCTTATCAATACTGCAAGTACTGGTGCGCCATTGCGGCGAGCCCAATTGAAACTCAGCCTATCTTGTCGTAACAATACATCTTTGTTCAAAAAACAGTCTACCTTCAAAGTGTCTTTGTTCAAGATTATGGAATTTTACTATTTTTTGGGCATACATGTGCTTAACGATGAAAAATTATCTTATCCATTTTGAAACCAATGTCTCCTGTGGCTTGCTTTGTTTTTTCCCCAGTTCCGGTTTGATACTGAGGCTGAATGTCGTCATCAAACCAACAGACCGTGATATTGTTACTGCAGTTATACTGTATTCTAAATGAAATAAATTGTAATCATTCGGATCATTGTGATATTTTATTTCGATCTGATAAAAAGGGGTAAAAGGAGAATTGTTATCTTTATAAGTTCGCGGAAAATTCGTGTTTGAATCTCGATCCAGAAAAAAGAATTTTCTCTAAACATAAGCATTCTAACAAAAAGGAAAATAACATAGTGCGAGTGATAGCCTAACAAGACAACAAAAATCTCGAAGTTTCAGATTGATAAAAGTGATGACAGGCCGCCCAGGATACCTGTCAAATGTGACTCTTTCGGATAAGCGACGGGGAAACTCTTAATCTTTGGTTGTACAAATGTGTGTTCGCTGATAAGATTTCTGTTTTAATTACCACAATCGCCCGCATTACTCATTCGCACTTTTGCTAATTGTAACTTTTCATGCCGGACGAAGAAAAAGGTTTCGAATTTCACTGTCATGCACCGTTTGAAACTAACCTGTCATATCAGTTGCCGCGACCTCGATTTTATCTGAAGATATCGATGAAACAATCCCGGAAGCAGACGTCCCGAAACAGCCGTTGATTCAAAGCATTAAACAGCAGTATCTCACGAAAGATGGTTGGGTTGGAGATTTTGACTTCAAGTATCTCTTTATGGTATGGACGCATTTAATCAGACGGACTAATCGAGTATGACTCATGGATTTTTTTTAAAATAGCCCACCGTTCCGTGGACAAAGTCTAAACCAAAAGATCCTCCTTTCTTTGGATTGAACGAGAAAGTTCCAACTTTGCTCGCGATTATTCTCGGGTTTGCAACCATGTTCATTTTTAGCAAGAATTTGTGATTAAGTTTATTTAGATTCCAGCATGCTTTGGCGATGATGGGAGGCCTCGTAACTCCTCCAATCATTCTCAGTGGTATCTCAATGATTGATTTCTCTTGAAACGCAATTTTCGTTAACACATTAATCTAGGTGCTGCTGGCTTGAATCTTCCCGTCGATACGCAAGCGTACATGGTTAGTGCTGCACTTATCGCGTGCGGTATTATCTCGATTGTTCAAATCACTTCGTTCAAAATCCCCTTCACCAAACTGCAATTGGGTTCTGGATTACTTTCTGTTGTTGGAACTAGTTTTGCTCCTTTGCCAGTCGCTCAAGCTGCTTTCTCTCAAATGTATTCTAGCGGATTCTGCCCGACCTCTAAAGATGCCAACGGAACAATTATTAAACTTCCTTGCCCAGCGGTATTTTTTCTGCTGTTCCGTACTGTGATAGTTTTGTTGATTTTTTTTCTAGGGTTGGGGTGCGTTCTTGGGAACTGTCATGATTAGCGCTTGGTTTGGTGTCGGTTTATCCCTTTTACCTCACAAAGTGTTGAAAAGACTGTTTCCTCCAATTGTTACAGGTAATCTTCCGCGTACACGTTATGGTGCCTTCAATTTTTTAATTCAAATTCTTATCACAGGTCCAACTTTGTTCCTTATTGGTGCAAATTTGATCAAGAGCGCCATGCAAGTAAGTACATCAGCGTATTTTTTCGCGAGTACGCCACTTATCTAAAACCTATCATATAGAACTGGGCCGGAGACAGCGGACCTTGTGCCGCTTTGCCAGCTACTGGATTCTTTTCGAAATGCCCCAACCTTGCCGCGCCAAATGCAGCTCCGTGGGGTTCACCACAGTTTATCGGTCTCGGTTTTCTCGTCTTTGCTACAATCATTATCGTCGAGCTCTTTGGATCTCCGTTTATGAAAAACGCCCAAGTTATCATAGCACTTTTATTGGGATACCTTGTCGCTGGAGTTACCGGATATGTCGACAAAGGTCCAATTGATCGTGCACCTGTCATTACCTTCCTGTGGGTTAAAACTTTCCCGATATCGATATATGCCCCGATTTTGATACCTTTGATTCTGGTTTCTGGAATTTTGGCAATCGAAGCAGTCGGTGATATTACGGCGACTTGTGAAGTCTCGAAGCAACCAGTCAAAGGATCTGCTTTTGAAAAGCGAATTCAAGGTGGAATGATGGCCGATGGTTTCGGTTCTTTCCTTTCTGCGTTAATGACTAACGGCCCACTTTCCACTTTTGCCCAGAATAACGGCGTCATTGCGATTACCCAGTGCGCAAACAGGTACAGATAAGTTTATTTTGCGAATTCTAAAGTTGATTTTAACTTTTGGAACATTTACAGAACTGCTGGATACTGGTGCTGTGCGTTCCTGATTCTGTTCGGAACACTCGGAAAGCTTGGAGGTGCGTTTGTAGCAATCCCAAAGCCGGTCCTTGGCGGCATGACATCATTTCTCTTCGCAAGCGTTGCTGTTGCTGGTATTCGTATCATGTCCATGCTGAAATGGACGAGACGAGACCGTTTCATTCTAACCATTGGATTAACAATCGGTATCGGTGTTGTCCTGTTGCCTAACTGGTTCTCGAATGTGTTCCCTGTTTACCAAAGTGAAGTACTTAACTCTTTTGTCTTGACGATCCAAATAATCATGGATACCGGTGTGTTTTCACAGTTTTTTGTGAATTTTCGATTGACTGATGGATTTTTTAATAGGTTTCGTAATCTGTGCTTTGATTATAATGCTTCTTAACTCGATTGTTCCATTGGGAGAAAAGGATGTAGAGGCACGTGAATTGGAAGCAGAGGAAGAGAAAAAATTAGAAATTTAAGCAACCATTAGAAACGAAACCACATTATTCTTTCACACCATCATTACGCGACTAGTTTTTTGTTTAGATAATTAGTAAATTTTCAAATTAATATATTTAGAAATTCATGATATTTCTTTGATGTGATTTGGATCCTTTTGAATAACATTGAAAGTGTCCTCTGTTATTCATATAACTTGGCCTGTACTGTATGTCTGCTCTCTTTGCTAAGTCTCCGTTACTTGCTAACATGGCGTTGAATTTGTTACCGGTTAGCATGGACTTCTGAATTGTTTTCGCAATTCTGTTACTTGCTAAATTGTTTGAATTCGTTACTTTTTAACAACTTAACATGGTCTGGTCCGAGATTCTATCTTGATTTGCGGACTGCGCTACTTAACTTGCTCGAGTTACTTGCATGTATTTTTGCAGGTATCCTACCATTTCAATGTAAATCTTATTGATGGTAAATGAATTAAGTTTAATTGCAATCTGTTAATCTAGCTTTGATTTGACCGCTTTGGTTCTCTCGACTTTGGACAAAACTCAACGATTACGCAGTGATACTCTGGAATCTTGATACTCACCATTCCAGACTCGGATGTCTACAATGATTCCTTCGCCGCTCTAACGCATTTCATCAGAGGGAACTGCACAGTCCCAGGAATGCGTTGGTGATGGAATTTCAGCATTCGACTTTGCCAAAGAAATTGGAGCTTCTTGTTTGTTGGTGCTGTATGCTTTTTCGGGCAGGGTTTACATTTGTAGCCGAATTTTTGTACACAAGTAATACAATATGAGCACAAAGTTTGCCAAAGAATATTAATGAATAGTGATATTTCGTTACAAATAATGTCATAAAATCATACTACCAGAAATTTAATGTCAAAGCAGAATTTTCCAAATCGATGACAACTAGATTCCAAATGTTTTACGCGTGAAAGACTGACATTAAAAACTCTCTTGGCAATTTTTCTCTCTGTGTTGCTTCTCTTGGCTGTTAGTGCGGCACCCTTCTTTATCTTATCGCAGCAAAGTGCACGTATGGATTCGGAGAACTGGATTCAGAGATGAAGATTCATTGATCGGTGATTAAAATTTGTAACAGTAGATAGCACGGATGTGTTGATGATGGGATAGTTGAATCTGAAGAGTGATTAACTGAGTTTGTAGATACTTGCTGTACTTGATTTGATTCTAAAACATCCGCATTTTTGAAAGTTTCAAATCATTTGCGATATAGAGCTATATAGACCACGTCAAACTGAGGTCAGAACTCGGTTTGATTGTATGAAAGCGAAAGTTGCAGTGGCCAAATTTGTTTTCGGTGTAAATTAATTGATTCGATATGATTGACCCAAATGAATATATTCATCAAAATATAAAATAAAGGAAATCAATACAAAACTCTATCTTAAAAAAAAGCAACCATTCAACTTCTTAAAATTTTTCCCAAAGCACCATGTCCCTCCAGCAAACATATAATCTGGCTTTAAAGAAATAACGGTCATACACCAAGTTAATTACTTTGTGAAAAATTCTTACTGTATGATCGCTTTCCTTTTAAAATCTACCAGTTCCCCTTGAAAGTCGAATACTGTATCGATCACATCCTTCAGCGAAAGTTCTCTCGGACTCAGATGGTGAGTGTGTTTAACGCTTAAATCGTTTTGCTCCAGCAGTTGACTCACTTGTCCGAAATCGAAATCCTCAATTGGGTTGTTCTTTCCGATGAAGAGCGGTTGAATCCGAAACTTTCCTTTCGAATGAAGCTTTTTTAAATATAACGCCCACTCCCACTGGTGTTTAAAACATGCAGAGCAATATAAGACATGTAAATTTGCGAGAGTTCACAAAAAAATACCTCTAATACAACATTATCCTTTTTCGAAGCGGTCAATCTCTTTAAAGTTTCTTCTGTTATAATCAAAACGACGACTTTCGCATGAAGCAACGCATCCAGAAACTGGTTGGAAAAGGACCAACCACTCTCAAGACAATCTTCATCGATGAACCAGTGAAACGGACGTTCTTCTGGGTTTTTGCGGTGAGATATCTTTTCAAGCGCAATTGTAATCCAGTCTCTCACCATTTCGCTCTTCGGTTCCCTTCTATAACTGCAAACAAGAATCTTTAATAAGAGTATAATAATCATTTTTTTAAATCCTAACCTGATGAAGACGTCGTGGTAGTGCTCTTCTTCGCGGCATGGGTCTTCACTAGGAGGAAATACATCTTTTCGTAAGTCTATGACCTTGTTCCGAAAATCCGTGTTCAAGTGCCTAAATCTTGAAAGATTGTTCGTGCTTAATCTTCCTGAAGAGCCAGTATTTCTCGAATTTCGCACTGTTCTTTCAAAATTTAAAGCATAAGGTGTAATTAAACCTGTACCAATGGGAAAGAGATTAACACGATTTCCATTTTGAGTAATGTTCGCTTTGGTGATTCGAAGTCCGGCCGACTGGTATTGAAAATCACGATTGATAACGACGGAGACGCCAGTATTTGTTGGTGGGCCGACGGCCAAAAACATTGGCGTGCGGTTGTAAACTTCAGTGACCGCTTCCGCCAAATAACCCCTGACCACTCTTCGATCGAGCAACAAAGTCCCATCGTAAGATCCTTTCTTCACATCGTATTCAAAACCATTCAGCAATGGTGACACTTCCTTCAACAGCGATGCAAAGTAACTCTTTTTTCGACCTTTAACAAGATTGTGCAGTTTCATAAAGTCCGACCACAACTTCTCTTCAATCTCCTCGTTGTTAGTTTCGTTATACGGCTGGTTAGACATAGGAAAGAGGTATTCGAAAATTACGGTAGAGAGGAAAGCAGCTTTAAACAAAGGAAGTTTACAGACTTTAATCGCGGTATCGACATATTTATCAAATTGCACCAGATTTTTTTCCGACGTTTCAATTACTGTGAATTCGAAAAAAACTTTCGTTTTCAATTCATACAACTGCGAAATCTGCGAAACAGCACTTTCTAATGACTTGTTTTGCTTCACTCGATCGCGAATTTCCGCTTGAACAACTCGATGAATTCTGATTGCGACTTTTGATTCATCCTCGACGAAATCAGACACCAGTTCAATGATCCCGAGTTTCAGCGCTTCGCGTCGTGACTGCACAATTAGTTCAGAACTCAAATGTAGACTCCCATTTGTCTGCTTTTGAAACTCTTCAACACTTTCAACAAGGTATTTCTCAATAATCAAATCCGGTTCTAGTTTCACTAATAATGCCAGGTACTGTAAACCTTCACTCACTTTTTGCGTCAGTTTATCGATTGAGAGGCTGAATTCAGGAAACAATTCATCAACATCGTCCGATGAGTCGTGATCGGGGTTGAAGTTGAGATTCATCGCGGATTTCTTTCTGTTGACGTCTGCGAGGTAGTCTGCCAAACTCTCAGCTGGATCGCAAAGCGTGCGTGCTGCAATTGCTAGGCGAAGAGGAAATCCGTTTGTGATGTCGTAAACTTGTTTGAGCTGTTGATCAGAGAATCCTCTATCAGTTTGTCTCCTCAAGTACTCGATACACGCTTCTTCAGAATAAAAGTTTTTGGTGATCGCAGGGCGGGTGATGAACGTACGAGAGGTAATTAGGAATTTAATGTTTGAGTTTGTAGAGCGCAGAAATTCTGCAATGTCCTTGATTTGCTTCACGTTATCCAAAATTATAAATTGTTTCGGAAGGTTAGACGAATTGAGAAGTTGAAGATAATCGTTAATCCTGCCAGTGCGAAGTGGAAGCTTATCGACATTGAGCAGATACTTGAGATATTCGTCAACGTCTCTGATTAGATTTGATTCGCTATCCGCCGTGAACTTGGCGATAATGTATCCGTTTGCAAGCATCAAAAACGCACATTTGTTTGCGACAAAAGTTTTCCCCGAGCCACCAAGTCCTTTCAAGTTGCAAACGTTCTCGCTTACGAAAACTTTCAAGATTTCGCTAATCACCTTTGCGCAGTCAATAAAAATCTCCGGGTCGTCGACTTCGTAGAGATTGAATTGTATAGGTTTAGCTCGTGTTGGGGCAATGCTGGGCAATGTTATGATTGAGATTAATTTTTTTCATTTTTTCAAAAAAAAATCAATCGTAACAATACCTATCCTGGATATCGCGAAGAAAGAATTTCACCTGATTCGAATCCCGAATATCAATCATTCTTATTTGAGAGTCTTTAAAATAATCCCAGATCTCTGCTGCTGTTTGCTTGCAATCTTTGGCGCGCAATGGTTTCATGGCCAAGTCTCCCTCACGAAAATCTAATCTGCCAGTGTCATCTCCAACATATAGCGGAATTATCAATTGGCCCGAACCATTCTCAAACTGTTCAATAATTGTCTTTTTTTATAAAAAAAAGAGGGAAAAAGTACATGTTTCATCAATATCCTCAAAAAAAAATAAATAATTCTTCCCACTAAAAGAAAACTTACATCCCATTCCAGCAATACAAAGTCGTCCTTTCCCTCTTCGAAAGTCAAGTGCTGGAAGAATTCTTTTGATATTACAGGGATGACAACCCGGCTGCTCTTCAAAGCATCAATGCGACGTTGTTCCTTCCAGTTGCTTCCTAAAACCGCAGGCGAGTCCCAAAAGACTTTAGTGTTCTTAAATTGGTCGCTTTCAAATTCCTTATAAAGAATTTTTGCAGTTTCTGCATCTGTGTGCTAAGAACAAGTATAAGTGAATTTCATGTAGGCGGAATAAGTATAAACATACGGCACAATAAGAGAGAAACACATCATACGTGCTCATTGATCAACGGGAGACGATAAACCTGGGAAATTCAGTTTTGGAGAAAGGGGTTCAGTTCTGGGCGAGCCTATTGTGATACAATTTAAGAGAACAATAATATATGGTCGCAGATAAGTTTGATTGATTATTTGATCGGCGTAACTATCACTCTTCGTCAATCAGCGAAAAAAGGAAGTAAGCAAAGGATTTTCAACAGGCGCTTTATGACATTAAAATTTTTATCACAACCCTGATGGATTTTGTCATGAAAAGTGGCACACCTCTCCGCTACCCAATCCCCAAAATTCACAGGTTTAATCGAATTGATTTGATCCAACAACGTGAAAAACCAAATCGCTCTCAATGAAAACTTTCCGAAACGTTTGTTGAATTAAAGATAAGAGAAAATTATGTAAAATTTAAAAAATTTAATTGCAGGTTGTGAATATTACTTGATGTTGGAAAAGGATGTTTAATCCTGGGCGTTACACAACCTATGAAACAGGAGCGACAGAGACATTTTTAGAACTATCTATTTTTATCTTTTCTTTTCTATTTAAGTTTCTGTTTCCCCTCCATGCATTCAAGTTGCTTCCATCGTCAGGGAAATCTGTTGTGACACACATTTAAATGAGTCACAAAATTCATTTAAAGGATCTGGGAATGAGTGCAACACATTTGAATGTGTGCGAGACACGTTTGAGTGAGACGAAAATGAACTAATTCATTTCAATGAAGATGAATCACGTTTACTGTGAACTAGACACATTTGAAGTGTGCTGCATTTCATTTAAATGTCTCGGATTCACTTTTAAATGATGAACAGAACGAGACAAACATTTTGCAAAGGAAGACAAATTGGGGGAGGTTAAAAAAGGAAAAAGACAATATAGGGAAGAAAAAAGTACTGTAAAGGTGATAAAAAAAGAAGACAAATACTAGCGTCCCGGAATGATAAAAAAAAATGAAAAAAGACAATAAAAGCCGCATTTTCAATAGTCAGAGATGTCTGCAAAAGTTACAAATGCATCGCAATTAACATAGATGTTCAGGTACAACAACTCATCTGACTCTGTAAATATCTTGCCGAGTCCATCCAACCGGTTCTTTTTCTTTTTGTTTGAATCAAAATCTGGAACAAAATGAACAGCTTTTGTGATGCATCGTGCAGGAATAATCGCAAATGAGCTGGGGAGCAAGGAAAGTGTTTTCACATATCCAACCATCTTGGTTTTATCTTGTTCGAATGCAATTGCCGACATTTTTTCATTGAGATACTGCACGAAACAAAGTATATTCGATCTGTCTGATGGGTACGGGGTAAAGATCAGTATCAATTGGGCGAATCTGTATACAGGAGTATTGTCATAGTCATCTGATTCCTCCAAGAAGCATATGTAGTCATTACACGTCTCTTTTTTGAATCCACAGTCATAACAGCATTGTATGATATCTCTGTCGCTTGGGAGAGAGTTCGGATCACCTGGTTTGTGCTTTATTGAGATCAAGTTGTACTGATAAATCTATAGAAGAGAAAATATAGATTTTAAATGTAGAATAAAAAAGAAATCCAAGAAAACCTGTTCAATTGCAATTCTTGTTTGAGTGAAATAATCCGACTTTGAGTACACACGTGGCAATTTCTGAATTTTGGAGTTCAACAGAGTGATTTTTTGAATTAGCATGTCCGCACCTATGCAGCCTGAGTCCTTGGGAGACACCCTAATTACTGGCAGGTTAAAGAATCGTGTAATCCTCAATTCTTCCAGATCTGCTTCTACATGCCCAGATTCTCTCAGCATTTGAGTGAGAAGGCGCATTTTTATTTGCCGTTCCACATATCTA